>JAJOOS010015640.1:0-20526 GCA_029582725.1 Solanum chiquidenum
CTTTTTAGCATGTTTTGCATATCCTCATACTTAGTACGTGTGTTGTACTAACCCCTTTTCTTCTAATTTACTACAAGTGTAGGTTGTGGTAACTAGGAGGAGATTGTGCTTTGGAGTTGCTTGGATTGCTTCACTCTTCCAAGTCTTTGGTATGTCCTCAAGACTCGAGGACTATGTTTAGAAGTTTCTTAGTCATTGTAATAGACACTTAAGTTTCATTTCATTTGTAAAGGGTCGTGTCCCTTAGTACGTTTTAAGTTCTTGTCTAAGATTGGCTAAAGAGACTTAGTAGTTCCGCTTGCGTATTGACGTTTTCAAATGTTGATGACTCTTGAAATCCTATGGTGTTATTGAATAAAAGTTTTAAATTCTTAGTGATTTTTATGATCCATGCGATGAATGAATGCTAAGGCTTGTATAAGACCTACGAGAGGTCGAATACGCATGTAACGGCTAGGGGGTACTCTCGGGTCGTTACAAGTCCTTAAAGTTTTCAAAAGTCTTTCACAAATGTTTTAACTTTGTTTTAAGAGTTCAGTTTTGAGTTCAGTAAAGAGTAAAGTTGAAGTTCTTTTCTTCAAAGAAATATATGGGGACTATGTATCCCAAAGATATTTAAAGATGTTTTCACATTTTAAATAAGAATGGAAATTGAGATTTCCAAAGAGCCTTCGGGCTAGTTTTCAGAAAAGAGTAATAGCTTTCTAAATGAAGCACGAAGGGAAACTGAGATTTCCAAGATAGCATTTGAGCTAAGTTTTGAGCACTAATCTTAAATAACAGAAGAAGTATGCTTTTAAAAACATAAGAGCTAGTATATTTTGGGAGTAGTATTGAGCACCGAATTGGGGGCGAGCATGAGTTCAAATAGCTCACGTCTCCATAAAACCATGTAGCCACCATGGTTAGAAAAGGGTCATACTTTTTAGATGAACCCTTTACACAATAGACTAGTGGATCCACTTAGTAGTTCAGGTCCTATACCTTTGGCCGGGTATAGGATGCGCTGGCAGTGTGAGGTAGATCGTTGTATCATCACTATAGCTCTTATGTGATGGTTATCGGTTAGAGAAACTCCCAAAGAAGTTATTGTACTTTTATATACATCAGTTTATCATATTTTTACATACATCTCAGAGTTATTTGTATCTTTGCATACACACAGAGTTGACATCATGTTTTAAACAGCTTTTTGTTTATATTGCACTTGTTTTAAACTGCTTTATATTTAAATTAGTTCAGTTATGTTGAGTTGAGTTGAGCCAGGTAAGTTTTTCAGTTCCTTTCAGATTCCTTTCAAGCCTATGTTGTTTTAGCATTCCAACTCGCATACTCATACATTCAATGTACTGATGTCAGTTGGCCTGCATCGTCTTATGATGCAGACTCAGGTAACTAGGATCGGCATTCCAGTGCACCATTGATCCAGTGATGTTTGTCCCAACATCCATCTAAGTTGTATTAGAGGCTTCATAGATAGATAGTCAGTTAGTTAATTCAGTTGTCTTTACGTTTCATTTCTTATGTTAAAGACTTGAGTTTACCTAAATGGCCAGTTGAATGTTCCTTTATAACATTCTAGTTTCTTTATAAATGTTTATGTGATGAGTTAAGTCTTCCGCTGAGTTAGTAAGCCAGGCCAAGGGTTCGCTTGGGGCCAGCAATGGTTCTCGAGTGCTAGTCCCTCCCAGGGTGTAGGCTCGAGGTGTGACATTAATAATCGAATAACCAAACCAAACTGAACCGAAACCGATAACAACCAAACTGATAAATAAATATTATATTTGGTTTAGTTTGGTTTTGATAATTTTAAAACTGATTAAGTTGGTTTGGTTTTGATTTTGACTAGTAGCCTAACCAAACCAACCCGTGAACACCAAATGTGTGTTTCACGTATGTAAAAGAGGGATTTTAGGTTTAAAATTCTCCATGAGTTCCTACAACAGGAATAGACCAATGCTGAATTTTCACGGAAATAGCAAATCATTTTATAATCATTAGTCAAAGGGTTTAATCCTAACACGAACATAGGGCTATCATTGATCATGGGTGGAGGGAGATGGAAGGGTCTCACCTCTCTAGTCACAGGATTCCACAATGCACAAGAAACCACATCATCAATTACTCTGATCATAAAAAATAAGTTGTGCACAGAACGTAAAAGGTACATCATGCATCTGAACGTTTAGGGATTTTCTTCATAAATCAAAGTTAGGGAACAAGAGTCATGAATATTAAGAAGGTTACCAGTATTGTAAGGCAGGATTGTGGGGGGGGGGGGGGAGGGAGCGCTACAATTCTTCAAGTGTTTTGAACGAATTCAGGGGTTTTGATAAGAGCGTACATGTTCTTGCAAACAAATTTGGATCGCAACAATGACTTAACACGACACCTCAATAAAATATCCTTCCCTACATGTTCAGGGAAACTAGCTACACAATCATCCAATTTTAGGTTTCAACAGAAGCAATTTGCTTCCTTAAATAGACAAGGAGAAAATTCTCCCATTCTTATCCTTCATTTTTGTTACCATGATTCATTTTATCACCCTTAAATTTTTTTCTAAATTTAGACATGGAAAGCCAAATACTACTTCCCTTCTTTATCATATTAAATTTTGTTCTAAATTTAGACATGGAAATCCAAATACTACTTCCCTTCATTATCATATTAAATTTTGTTCTAAATTTAGACATGGAAATTCAAATACTATGTTCCTTCTTTCTCATATTAAATTTTGTTATAAATTTAGTCATGGAAATCCAAATATTACTTTCCTTCATTTGTCATATTAAACTTTGTTCTAAATTTAATCATGGAAACCCAAATACTACTTTCTTTCGTTCTCATATTAAATTTGGGTGAAAATCATTTACACCCCTGAACATTGGTTTAAAAATCTAACTCCTTCCTCAACTTTTAAAAAATATTCTTTCTCCCCCCTCCCCTCTTTATCGTATGCAAAGACTATTTTACCGTTGTCATTTTTAATCCATCACTATTTTTTATATTATATATGTATTGTTTTATTTTTAACCATTGTATTTATAAATTTGTATTCAAGTTCATTAACATTCTAAGTAGAATAGTCCTTTTATAAGTTTAAAGCAAAATCTAATGATACTTTTTATGAATATTATTTTAATATTAAATACATTTTAAGTTTTTATGAATGTATTATGTGCATACATATTTAAGTTTCACTTATCTCCTAGGCATATTACATTAACGTGCTCGTTAATTTTACTTCAACTGACATTTATGCGTTCCAACTTATGAGTGTGCACAAGTAGACATTTAAATTTGTATATAGTTAAACAAATAGACTCACACATCCTACACATAATATGTGTCTTACATGATATAATACTAATCAGTTCAAGTGTATCCATGCCCAGGGGCGGAGCTACAGCCATCCAAGGGTAGTCAGCTGAACACCCTTCGCTGGAAAATTATGGATTTAAGGGATAAATAATTTATGCTGAACAACCTTGACATAAACTCTTTCGTGGTGCAGTGGTTAAGAGAGTTCATTTCCACCCCAGGTACGCCTGTTCAAATCCCACATAGTGCACAACATTTTTGTTTTTGTTTTTATTTTGAGAGCAGAACACAACCTCACACACCATTATTTCTTAATTATTAATATTACAATTTTGATAATATAGAGTAACATATATGAATACATTATTTTAATTTTGAATATTTAAATATCATGTATTTCTAATTTTTATCTAGGATATAATGCACTTTCGAATGGTGAAAACAAAAAAGTAAACATTTTACTTTAAAAATGTGTGTTTATATATGTTAACAACTTTAAACCCAAAGCTAAAATCAATACATGCGTTTTATCTTCTTCTTTTTTTAAGAAATTCTTTTTCTAGAGGTGTGATTTATGTTTCGTATAGCTAGACGCATTTGTTCTATCAATATTTCACTTTAAAAACAATAATCATATATTTTTATCATATAAAATCAATGCATCAAAAAGAGAAAAAAAAACTCGATTGTTTATATTTGTATTGACAAATGTTGAGATCATTCATGGTAGAATCCCTAGGTTAAACAAATAGCATTCAACTCACTTATTAAAAAAAAAATCTTGAACACCCTTGATGAAATTTCTGGCTCCGCCATTGCCCATGCTAATATATCATATAGAATGTTTGTGTCTATTTGTTCAACTTTATATAAACTTGATTTCTACTTCTGCACACCCAAAGTTGGACGGTGTAGATGACAGTTCAGGCCAAGCTAAAAGGGAACGTTTATGTAGTTATGCATATCTCTTATATATTATCTAATATTTATGTAGATGAATAAATTTTGATTGTCATTAATGTTTTTTGAATAATTATAATTTTAAACTTATTTACAAAATAAATATAAATAGATATTTTTTTAAGAAGTTGTTATGAAATATACTTATTTTGATCAATTAGTTTTCATTACTTGCATCAAAATATGTGTATAAGGTTATCACATCATAGATTCCACTAAAATTAGTAACACTGTTTTCTTTTGTTCATTTATTTCATTAGAACAACATTAAATTATACTCAATCAATAGTTTTTCCATTTTGACGATACAATCGAAAGTAAAAAACTACTAAGATCGACAAAGACAATGATTCCTCTTATGACTGATTTCCCTACACAAAATTGCATCTTTCTGCCATGCGACCTAGATCAATGTCCATTTCATTTCTATGATGTCTAGTATTGTTGTCTCCAGAAGTTCTAAGATATTAAGTACGTGCAATTAAATTCTAAGTGTTGTTGAACAAACTCAGGGGTTTTGATAAGAGCATACTAGTTCTTGCAGACACATTTGAATCGCAATAAAGATTTCACAGGCAATCTCCAAGAATCTCCCTTGCTAAATCTTCAAGGAAATTATCACTTGCACCATAGTAGTTCAATCACGAAAACCCTAAACTAGTATATTGAAGTAGAAAAATGTGCATTTATAGTTTTTGATGGGTTCAACCCCAGTACGGTTAAATAGTACTTAAAAGAAATAATGCAAAAAATATTAATTAATGAAACCTTAAAATTACCTATTATAACAGTAACATGCGTAGATGTTATCAAAATTGAAATAGCAAAGATAAGAAATAAACATCTGTATCGAATATTGATGGACATGAACTAAAACTACAGTGTTCGACGACTATATACTTTGCTTGGTGCAAGAGATGCACCACAACACCAGATTTATGTCATTCTTTATCGTTTATTATAGACGGTAACATGATTGTTGCGAATGATATAGAGACATGTTTTGAGGTATTGACACTTGCAACAATAATTTTGCCTATTTGTGTTACTTCTGCAACACTTTCTTGTTGTTGGATACTCAATAGAACTCTTGATTGAAAACTTGATTCTACAAAGCACACATCATGAAAATTGCATCACTCAAACCATCATAAATAGAGTGAAGGACACAAATTCATTTGAGTTACTCAAAGTGTTTAACAAGATTATATAACTATATCTTTAATTTGCAGCAAGCCTCAAACTCACAGATCTTAAGACCCAATGACCAAAACCAAAAAAAGTTGGCTAGATTAGAAAATGTGCTATATATCATCTGCTCAAGTAATTTTACATACTTAATAAGATCAATTACAAACATTTAATGCATACAATAGAACTAAGAAATTGTGTGAATATCTTTATAAGCTCAACGGACAATTAACGGACCAACTGTCAATCATCTTGTTGTGTAAGTTTTACTACGCTTTCCTTATAATAAAACACCCCAAAACCACCAAATTTTTCATTTATTCTCAAGCTTGAATGTTGAAATCCTAAATGCCTCATTTTCTTAGTCCATACATTATAGGAGACCAAATGAGAAGCTTTATCTACCAAAATGAGAGCACTATCATAACACGACTTAATCAGTCTGATGCATTCAAAGGTAAAAAGTTTGCTCCAGACACCTGGTTGGATCATTACCTATATATCAAAATCAAGCATACTACATCGGTTATAGTTCAAGTTATAGTTCAAGATAGAAATGGAATCATCAATCAACATCAAACCCAATGCACAAGTATAAACAAAGTTACAATATGGTCCTTCAATCTCTTCAAACATCTCACTCCCAAAGTAAAATAAAAGAATGGTGTAATCACAACGGTGTCCCCTTCGTAGCAGCCAGTAATAAGTTCCATTCAAATTAGCAGTACCACATGTGTTTCATACATCTGTATAGAGGGGGAGTGATTCTTTAGTTTTTAAATTCTCCATGAGTCCCTAGAACAGGAATAGACCGTTGTTGCATATTCATGCCAAAGATTGCAATGAAAGTAAGCCACTTTATAGTCATTAGTCAAAGGGTCCAATCCAAACCCTAACATAGGGGCATCATGGATTATGGGTGCAGGGAGATGGAGAAGGAGGGGTATCACCTCCCTAGTAGCAGGATTCCACAATGTATACGAAATTGTACCATCAATTGTTCCGTACATTAAAAACAAGCCGTCCACAGAACCTATAAGGTGTGTCATACCTTTGAACATTTGCGGGTTTTCTTCATAAATCAAAGTTATGGAACGGTAATCATGGTCGGGATCATTAGGGGTACCATTAGTATAAGTGAGGAGTTGTGAGGAGCTATGATTTTTCAACTGTTGTTGAACGAATTCAGGGTTTTTGATAAAAGCATACCAACTATTGCGGACACATTTGAACCGCAACAACGACTTCAATGGACACCTCAACAGAATTTTCTTCACTATATCTTCAGTGAAATAAACCACACAATCATCCATTTTTAGGGTTCAACAAAAGTAATTTGCTTCTTCTTTAAATAGGCAAGGAAAAAATTGCCTCAGTCTTATCCTTCATTTATGTTACCATAATTCATTTTACCAACATTAAATTTTATTCTACATTTAGTCATGTAAAACAAAAATACTTTGACCACTTTCTCATATTATATTTTGCTCTGCATTTAGTCAAGAAAATATAAATACCACGGTCTCCTTCTCATATTACTTTGACTACTTCACCTATTACCAAGCAGTTAAGGAATAAAAATAATTTTCAATCTGATTTTATCCTTTAACTCTTTTAAATAGATTTTATTTATTTCGTATTCAAATAATTATTTTAAGGCTCAAAAAGAAAAATTTAAATTAATTCTACTTTGATTTTGTAAAAATTGACCGATTATTTGATACACATATTTTACATAATGTGAAAAGATATTATGGGGCGGAGGAAGTGTGAGAAAGAATCTATTTTATAGGTTAAAATGAAAAGAAAAATGCATAAACAGAATCATTCCGCCCATTTTTACTTCTTCAATATAGGACTAAACTCGTAAGTGTCACGACCCAAAAAGTCAATTCATGATGACACCTACTATAACTCACCGGTAGATAAGCCAATCCAAAATCCGGACGACAAGTAATAGGTATAACGGTAGAAAGAACATCCAACAAGAAAAGAAGAAGAAGAATGAGGAGGAGGAGGAGGAGGAGGAGGAGGAGGAGAAGAAGAAGAAGAAGAAGAAGAAGAAGAAGAAGAAGAAGAAGAAGAAGAAGAAGAAGAAGAAGAAAAAGAAGAAGAAGAAATTCAATAGTTATAATGGAAGAAAAGAGCAGAAGAAAAAAAATTAATTCAAAACATGGTAGTCATGTGTACAAAGCTGCTACAAAAGAGTACAAGTCAAAAAGTGGATCAATTCCAAATCAACCCAAAGTGTCATTTCTGAGGACTAAGGGTAAATCTGGAAATTTATTAAAAAAATCATGATTCATTAATATTTTGGAACTCATTAGTGAAAATCAAGTCGAATAATGAGCTGAAAACAAGCTTAAATCACCATTTTCTTAAAATTCTATGTTCAAGGGAAACAAACAAAGTTTAAATTCAAAATAGAGGATTAGATGATAAAATCAAGGAAAAATTAATGGGTAATAAAGGTGGGGAGTTAAAATCACTTACCCAATCAATGATTCTTGAAACAATCCCTATAAAATTGCCTCCCAAGAGTTCTTAATGATAAAAAACTGTGAAATGGGGAAGAAACCTCAATTTTGGAATTCAATAAACTCCCAAATCACTTACTCTACACGATCGCAACCAAACCCGCGCCATTGCAAAGAGGAAAATTTGGTCAACTCATTTAATGACCTTTGAGATTGAGATGAGGTATGACGCAATCACGATGCTCATGACATTATTGTTCTGTGATCACGATACCTTCCACTCAATCGCAAATCATAGGGAAACACACTTACGTAATCGTGAGTCAAGAGCCACATGATTGCGCAGATAAACCAACAACAATTCACTAAGACAAATGTTCAAAATCTCGAGCACACAAACTAGATATGTTACTCAACTAATTTAATGTTCTGAACTCAATGGAACCATTGACACTCGGATTTGAGGTCTCCTTGACCCGAAACCCGTTAAAGTCTTAATAAACTAACTTAAGCCAAAAAATACCAAACTCCACTCTGAATCTCTAAAAATAGAACCAAACCTCACCTAGGCCTAAAATCATCTTTCGAGCCCAATGGTGTCGTCGGAAATCCAATCCCAGCGTCTGAAATCCAAACATTGACCAAAGTCCTTAGCCTAAATACACTTAAACTTACAACTAAAGATCTCAAATCCACCTAAAGACTTCGAAATTGAGAACAATAACACTTCTAGACCAAATTTCGTATTATGCAGCTAATAGATCTAACAAAATTCCATTCAAAGGCTCGTAGGTCTGGTTATTGACAAAAACCACTTTTAAAAATTTAAAGCCTCTAAAATTCTAAAACTTCTAAAAACCACAATTTTTTTATCCGATTTCAAATATCAAATGTGATTGATGATGATTAGGTCGTAGTCGATGATGTTTATTAAGAGGAGTTAGATGATGTTAGTACGTTGCTCAGGGCAGTGGATGGAGCCACAAATATGACAGATGAAAATGTTGACGATGAGGGTGACGAGTCCTAGAGGCCCAAGGAGTTCTTTGTTTCACTCTTTACTTATGATTTTAATTGTAGCACTAGGGAATGTTCTTTGTCTAAGTTTAGGGTGGGAGATTAATATCCAAGATTGTTGTTTACTTCTTTATCAAGTGTTTTTATTTTTTACAATGGGTTCCTCAGCTTTTGTTTTTCGTTCTATTCTTGAGGATAGTCTCATCGAAACAAGTAGATTTTTCTTGTGTCTTGTTTGGTAAGTCATTATAGAAGTGATTGCGCCCGATGATGGATGGATGACGATCATCTTAACAAAAAAAATAGTCATAGGTTGATAGTGTGGAAAAATTGACTTTTGGTACTTTGAAGCCCCGGTTGGAAGCTAGCCAGACGTCATGGGTAGTTCATTGTTAATCATGTAGACCAAAGAAGTAACTCTTGAGAGATACATAGGTTCTTTAATTGGACTCTAAGAAGAGAGAAATTAGGCTTAATTGTTTATATGCACTCAATATGTTTGTGTATGAGCATACAACATTTGTATCCCTCTATGTGCATCATGGTTCCATGTGTGGTGAGCTTTTGATTGGTTTCTTGCATAGAATAGCATCGAGAACGTGTCCTGTGTGTATTGTGACAAATTGACTTACATGAACATGATTTAGGCATTTCCTTGTATAGTCCATTCAATTCTATGTTTATGCCTCCTTGACATTATCCCTAGTAAAGCCCATTTGGAGCCTTGTCGCCTATTTCTTTGTTAGCCGCATGATGAGCCTAATCCATTTTTTATACTCTCCTTCAATTCGATCCAACCAATGTTTTGTAATGTACTATGTAGTAAAGAAAGGGTTGAATCAAAAACAATGTGACTAAAAAGGGAAAAGGCGAGTGTAGTAAAGAAGAGAGTTGGTGAAATGAGCTCATAAATTAAATTTCAAAGTGCTTGATGCAATTGGAAAAAAAGAGTGATGATATAGTAAGATAAATAAAGTGATATGCTAGCAAGAGTACCAAAGTGCGGAAACCAAAAGATAAAAAAGGAAGTTCAAAGGGTGTGAGCAAAGGAGAGAAGTAAGGTAAAAGAGGGGAAAATGGCGAAGTGTCGTGTTGTGAAACAAGTGCATTAGGGAGGTAAGTCACTATATATATCCAAAAGTATTCTCCCTGTCCCAAAGCCGAAATTAAAACCAAATAAATTTCTTTTGATTCCGTGATGGAATGTATCTGTCAATGTCATTATACACTAAGGGCATACCTATAGCATGTTGTGATATTTAGAAACATCTCTTGTGAGAGTGAGCAATTATTTTATGAAATATTGGCCCTTTAAATTTGAAAGCTTGTGAAAATGAAGTGTAGTGAGAGAAGGGATTTACCAAAATACTGAGGGCACTCATGAAATATGCTTCGGTTTATTATTATTTGTGTTGTTCATGCATGATCACATTGGCTTGGTAAATTTGTAAGGATTCCATTATTCAGGTTATATTGTGTCTTGTGGAGTACCTTGGTGATAAGTAAAGGTGTATTATTGCATTAAAGGTGAACTACAAAAAAATGACTAAAAGATTTTGGTTGACGCAAGTGCGGGTGGACAAGTTCTTAGGTGTTAATGGTGAAGTAAGAGCAATTGTGTAAAGAGTTGTTCGAGGACAAACACAGATTTAAGTGTGGGGTGGTGATTTTGAGTATATTTATATGCCCATTTACTATATTTTGCCTGCATGCACATTTCTAGTTTTAAGAGCATTTTATTCTTATTATTGTTATTTGATTGGTATTGCGATGATTATGCACTAAGACGTGTGATTAGCAAATGTGAGGAATTCAAAGCAAAATCAAGCACTTGGGGGATAAAGAAGAGGAGGAAAGCATGGATACAACCTGGAGGAGCACGCAAAAGAACACACAAGAAACATCTTGTTTGGGGCGCACTGCAGGCGCATTGCCCCATACCCAAAACTACTGTTGCACCCTTCCACTCAACTCTTAGAACTTCAGGCATCACTAAGGTCACAGTCTTAGCATTACAATCAAGAATAGCATGATGAGTAGAGAATCAATTCATACCCAAGTTTTCATTGAAATCTACCATCCCAATATGATCAAGTCTACCCAAGTGTCATATCCCGCCAAAGTAACAAGAAAGGATCAATACAATTGATCCACCACTAAGGGTTCACTCACAGGTGTAGAAACATGAATCGACACAAACGTACAATCACACATGAAAATGTTCCTCATTAGTTGACAACCATTTGAGATATTTAGGATGGTCCAATGCACAAAATGAATGTTGTCAATTTTTCAAATTAATTCCAAAGTTAAGACTTATTTTTGTTCATGACTATTATTCAAGAACAAGTGATCCTAATGGAGACACAGTAATATATCATACCTTCGTACTAATATTAGACTCGTTGAATATGTTTACCCAACTCAAACTATGAGAATACAATCATACTTATGTGCAAAAGACTTATTTTAAAGTATTATTATCATTACACAAGATATATACGACTTATGGACCATAAAATTGGTCTATGATATTTTTTACTTATAGAGCATATTTAGATCCCTAGTCGACTGTAAGTCACCCGACACAGTTCTCTATAAATATGTTTTCGCTAATTATTCTTCCACTTTTCTACTTCCTTGAACCATAGAACAAATATTCTCTCTTTTTGTCTTCTTCTTTTTTCACATCAAGAAAAGCATATTCTAAGTAATTTTAAGTTATTCTAACATATGTTTATGAATTCTAAGTAAGATTCTACATAAAAATCTTAGAATTTTCGAGAAAACTCATCTCAAGGTTCAAGAACAGATTTTAGAGTTCTTCCTCTAATTTAGAGTCTTTCTTCAAGCGTTTTGACCAATTAAAATGTGTAAGAATATATATTTTGCGAAAATATCATAGTTCTTTCCCGCACTATATTTTTTCAAAACATCATATATTCTCCTCAATAAGATAAATAGGTTAAATATGAAAATTAAATATTTGTTCATATGATTCACTACTAAACCCAATGAAACATTATGAAATTTCTTATATTCTCATTATGATATTATTCCATGAGTTCAATAGCTATCGTCATGAAAAAATTATGCTAAGCATGAATTATGTTTTTTCCTCAAAAGGAAAGAATTTTGTGGTTCTTACAATATGATAAACATGCTTATGATGAACGAACTATGATTATGAACTCTTAAGATAAACTTTATCACATAATGTACTATATGGAATATTGATACCAAAAAAGCGTGAATTTTATGACAATCACCTAAAACTACATATGTCAATGCAGGATAAGAGTCGTTCTAAATATTTCTACATTTCCTTTATACTATCCTTTTTGGATATGATATGGATCTAAATGTTAACCTATTGTATGTATGTTTCATACCCCGATAAGGTATGAACATGCTTAGTCGATTGAACGAAAGATCAGACTTCATGTGCTCACATGATGGTTATATTGGTTACAATAAGACCCATAATGAACCAAATTATGATGAAAGATTCTAATTGTCACTCCCCGAGTCTACACCCTGGACATAACTGCACTCGAGAACCATTGTTGGTCCCCAGCGAATCCTTGGTGTAAAAACCCAGAAATTAGTAGGCTTAACTAGAGCTTGTCATAAGTGTTAGAGTCGTAAAGCTTGCTTCTCGAACTTAGAATGAAGGGTTTGGGGGTTGAACGTCAAGGTAAGAATCCCCAAGGACCAACCAAGGGTCCTTGACGAGGACCCTAAAGTTCACCCCAAAACTGCCCAAAAGTTTGACCCACGGAGGGACCTATGCCCCGTGGGGTGGTCAACGCTCTGTGGGAGTGGCTCGTGGATCATGAGGCCAAATGGGGAGCTGCAGATCTCCAACCCATGCCCTGATAGTATGGGTCGTGGGTCAATCCATGGCCCGTATGGAGGGGTCGTGGATGGGGCCTGTACGCTACCTCAATTCGGCTTAAGTGAGAGGATTTTAAGTAATTTCCCTTTTAGTTAGTTTGTTGTGGGGTCATTTTGTATTGTTTTAAGTCACCTATATAAGAGTTTTTAAGTCATTAACTAACCCATACACCTCATAAATCCCAACACCCAAATCCATAAACAACTTTTCCCCAAAGAAACTCTCTCTAGAATTCCAAGAAAGAAGGAGAAGGAGAAGAACAAAGGTGAAGCTAGGGTTGAAGAATCAAGCTTTTCTCCTCAAATTTATGGTAGATCTTCAATAAGGTATGGTAAATTTTAATATATGGGTTTCCTTAACCCATAGAGTCCCTCCAAAACCCCCAATTTCAAAGTAAGAAATCCTAAAGAGCTAGGGTTTTACTCCAAGTCATGGATTCACTTCAAAAATGATTTGAATTATTTAATTACTTTTTATTATGATCAAATTGGAAATTTACTACTATTTTATGATGAATTCCTCAAGAATCCATGAATTTCCCTATTTTCTCAATTTGGATCTTAAAGTGCGGGCATTGATTGATACTAGTAGAATGTTTTAGAATTATGAATTGATTACTTGAATCATGTTATTATCCATGCCTAATGTATTAATTCTAATTGTGTTGATTGAATGTGATTTATATTCCTTCAAGGTCAAATTATGAGATTTATGTATGATCATGATGTTTATGTACATGCTTTATGAATCCTTTGAGAATAAAGTGATTATAACTATGATGTAATGGTGGTGTTATTGAAAGGCTATTCACACATACACACACACTTATGAATTGAGTAAGAAGGATGTTTTAATGATTATGATAATTATGTTGTGTTGATTGAAAGGATATTCTCAATTATACACTTATGAATGATAATGACATGTTGTGAAAGGTTTTCTCACAATATAGGGATTCATAGGATGAAAGTCTATTCTCACCTATTGAATCTATGATCTATCTTATGAATGATGTTGGGATGAGATGGATGCCCTCACGTGAGTTGAGGTGGGGTATCTAGTAGCAATCTCTTTATCCCATAATAATGAACTCAAGTAATGAAATGATAAGTACTCCGTGGGGAATAATGCTAAGCACCGAGTGGATATTGATAGATATGGGAGCTCATGCGTGAGTTGAGGTGGGGTTTCTAGTAGCAATCTCTTGAGATAGATGCCCATACGTGAGTTGAGGCGGGGTATCTAGTAGCAATCTCTGTATCCCATAAACTATGTGCCCTCATAGGTTAATAGCTAGTGGATCCACCTAAGCTAAATGTTAATGGTTCTACCTTAGGCAAGTAGGACACCCTTTTTGGTGTGGGTAACACCGAATTCCATGATTTGCTCACATGGTCTATGTCGGTTAAGGCTTACCCTCACAATGAATGATTATGAACTATGGCTTCTCAAGAATGCACTACTTAGTGTGGGTGGGGATATGGGACTTCATCCATGCATTGCACAAGTAGGCTTTGAGAGTAGTTATGGTGTGTTCCTTTATGATTTAATGATTTATGAAATGAATATGCTTATGATGATGCTACTAAGTATGTGGACATGAAGGCTAAATGTAATGATAAATGCTTAATGTGGATTGTTGTTATGAGTTACTTTCCTTGATATGAATTAGTAAATGTGAAGGTTTTCTTGTCTATGAGTATTAACTAAAGATGAGATCAAAGAATGGTAAATGTGATTATGATGATCTAAAAGTTGTACTTAGCATAGATGGGATTATGGGATCTTTATCTATGCATTGCACAAGTATAACTTAGGGTTACTTATGAGATGGTTCTATGATGCTAAGATGGTCTATATGTTGAAAATGCTTATGACTTATGCTTTTATACTAATGTGCATGATGATTTCTCAAACTTGATAAAGTGCATGCTTTTCAACTAAAATGTCCTTTTTAGCATATGTTACAGGTTTTTATGCATGGCTATCATACTTAGTGCATTTTGTACTAACCCATATTTTCTACATTTTTCATAGTGTAGGTTCCGGTTCTTAAGGTGATCTTCTTGTGGTTCAAGCTTGGATCGACTATTCTCCTAACTTGTGGTGAGTCCTCAAGATCTGAGGACGTATGAGTCAATTGTAGTTTCTTTCTAGTTATTTCCTTTTCGGATTATGTTGAAAGGGCTGTGACCCTATTTTTTATTAAAAGATTGTATTAGATGGCTATTTGAGACAAGTTAGTCTTCCGCTTGCTTTTATAAAAGACTTCGATTGTATGGATAAAAGTTTTAAATTTTGCATCATTTTTTATGTCTTATGTTATGATATGCTAAGGGGCTTACATGAAGCCTTTCGGGGTTCTATGTGCCTTGTCACATCTACGGGGTACTCCTGGGTCGTGACACTTTTCCTGGCATAATACTCAGCGGAAGACTTACTCAACAATATATGAACTCAAAAGTACAAATTTACGCATTTTTCTAAAAATATAAATTAACTCAAAAATGTATGGAAACATTCCACTAGCCAAAAGAAGGCAACTCAAGTCTTAAACATTAACAATGGAAATGGAAAAGACTCCTCAAAACACTACTGTGTATGACGCCTCTAAATACTATGATAGACGTCGGTACAAGACCCACGATATCCTAACAAACTGGAAAGTAAATGTGGAACCCTCCGGAAGCAAGGAGGCACACCAAAGCTAACTGGGACTGCAAGTGGTATCAACGGAGCGCTTGTTAATGACCCTGAATACCAATATCTGCATCATGAAAAGATGCAGGCTAAATTACGTTAATACATTGAATGTACGAGAATTCAAGGGGAACTCTAAAGCATAAACATAAGTTTGAAATGATAAAAAGGAAAACATACTCACCTTGTTTCAACTCAAGGATAGTCAACTCAACTCAAGGATACTCAACTCAATATGAAAGCAACAATAAAGATGCAATTTATATAAAGCTTTTAAAATAGTAGATAATAACTCAATGTATATGAAAATATACAATAATAAACTCTTTACTCTTATTTGGGAGATTATCTAACCGACAATCATCACTATGAGCTATGTGATGATACATCGTCTCGCCCATGCTGCCAGAACTGTCCTATACTTTGCAAGAGTATAAGACATCCTCAACTAAGTGGATCCACTAAGCTATGCTTAAAAGCAATAAGGAATCATCTAAAAAGTATGATCCTTTACCCATGTTGGCACACATGGTTTATGAGGGTTTTGAGTTGTCTGAACTCATTCCCATATCGGTACTCAATACTACTCCCAATAATATATATATATATAACTCATGCTCATATGTTTTAAATAAACCATAACTCCCCCTCAATTTGAGATAAGTACTTAAAAGATTCTTTTAAAAGAGATAATGCTCAAAAACTCTTCGTGAACTCATTCAGAAATCAAGGTTTCTTCTCGTTTAAATATAAAATTGTTACATAATTAGGAATACTTAGTCCCATCATACTCATTTAAAAAAATGAACTCAACGCTCCTCATCATCATACTCATTTACTTAAGTCTAAAAATGAGTTATGAATAATTGTAGAAGACTTCTCAAAATGACTCAAAACACTTTCTCGAACTTTACTCTTAATCTTTACTTAAATTTGAAATGTGAATTCAAGAGTTATGATTAGGATATATAGGATCTCTCAATGATTAAAGAAGTTTTAGATAGTTATAATCAGGAAGAGAGCGAAGATACGGTTTAAAAGAACTCAGACAGAAGGAAATACGAAAGAGGAACGGAAGCAGGCGACCCTGGCGCAGGGCTATTTCTGGCGCACTACAAGTGCCTCAGTGATGCACCACCCCAGCCTACGCCCAGAAAGTCCGACGAATTTTCCTTACTCGATTTTTTGTCCTAATTCACCTAGAATCGATTGATTTTTTCCAAACTCCCTTAGATTCATTAACCCAACACAAGTAAACAAAAATCTACTCAAAATCCCTCAAGAACAATGTTCATTCGCAAGACCATCACCTGAAGAACTCAACAAGACTCCATTATCAAAGAACGAAGCCCAAAACCTCAAAGAACTCAACAAGAATCTTAATATACTCAATCTCGTTGATGAATTCGAAATTGGAAACTCATGATTGGCATGAGGGTGAACAAACGCAACACTATGAAAACTTACATACCTCGAAAGAACCAAGGTGGTGGCGAAAATCCTCAAAGCTTGCAAGAATCTTGAACGTTCTTCTTTTTCTCCTCTTGAACTTCTCTCTAAGAAACCCTAAGCTCTTTTGGAATGACTAAAACTGATTCCAATCAGTTTAGACCCCTAAAAGGGTGAAAAAAATGTGTAGGCCTAGTGGGGTGAGGAAAAGACCAAAACATCCCTCTTTAAAATGGAAGAATTTCCTTAACTAGACAGGTTGTGCTCAAACGGGCATATTTCCCTCATCTGATATCAAAGTTTAGCAAACTCGACAGTTTTGGAAAGAGGACTCAACGACCTTTGATTTGATATCTCATGGGCCACCTAAATCATCATGTGCTGGAAGTTATGACTGTTTAAAGTTACCAAAAACTCACAATTTATGAATAACTTGTACAAATCTCAATTTAGCTCTTTCTAAATTTAGCTCTTTTTAAAACTGATGTGTTACACTAATGTTAAAGTCAATCTTATGACTGGATCTTTTTTATTTCTTTCTATGTCATATTTATTCTCCTCTTTTATTTGGGTAACTAATCATTGTATTAATCACCAAGTGACTTTAATTACAAAATCATAACCAAACAACACACCATGTTGGTTATCTCAAAAGCAAAACAAAAAAGACTAATGTCCAAGCATACTAAGTCTATGGCTACCAACTAAAAATGATCAAAAGACTAAGCTACGCAATTGATACATCTTCAAATTGAATTGAATGTATATCTATAGGGTATTATGTATACATAATTGACAATATGTTTACAAATCTGATTATATGTATCAAAATATTTTTGACGAAAGTAATACATCTATCAGAAGTACATGTCAATAGTTGTGCAATATACTTATATATACTAATAGTGTATACAAATAAAATATCAGTAATGTATACATGTTTCATTTATCATGTAACAATCAAAATATACAATAAATTTTGAATCAAATAAAATAGTAAGAATTACTTAAATCTCATAGTGTTAAGAGCTAATTACATCATATCCCTATTATTTTTCAAATTACAAAATTCCTTAAAACTTAAGTATTTTGGATACATCACTCAACGTTTCGATACATCAAATCCCGGTACATTATCTTTGTTGATACAAAACACAATTGTCCCGAAACATCGCATTTCGATACATAGTGTAAGAGTGATGTATTCGAGAAAAAGAGAGAGAGAGTGAGGAAAATAGGGATTTTTGTAATTTTTTCAAATGCTAGGGAATTTGAGAGAATATGGTAAAATAAGTTGTGTATTTAAGTAATTTTTTCTATAAAATATACATCACCTAATCAATACGTTAATAGACGTATACAACAATAAATTGATATTTAGTTAATGTATACAATTTACCATAAGTAGTGGCATATTGATCCCTAAAATTGTGTCGGTTAAAAAAATAGATGAAAAACTTACTACCATAAAAACTGCCCATTTTTGTTTCTCTTTGGCTAGTTTTTTGTCAATATTTTTAAACCTAAAATTTGCTAATATATTTTGGGTTATAAAATGCTAATTTTATTTAGGAAAAATTACCTAAATACACAACTTATTTTACTACATTTTTTAAATTTTCCTACCATTTGAAAAAATTATAAAAATCCATATTTTTCTTTTCTCTCTCCTATTATTGTATACATCACTCTTACGCGATATATTGGAACACGGTGTAACGGGGCATGATGTATCGAGAAAGGTGTGTCTTGTATCAACAATGATAATGTATTGAGACGTTGAGCGATGTATCGAACAAGTGTATCTTGTATCAACAACGGTAATGTATCGGGATGGGATGTATTGGAACGTTGAGTGTTGTATCTTAAATTCTTAAATTTTAAGTGATTTTTGTAATTTGAAAAGAGTAGGGATATGATGTAATTAGCTATTGCAGAATTTATGTAGTTTTTACTTTTATTTAGTACTTGTACCTACATGTCATTTCCTCATTTATTTTAGCTTTTTGTCTAGATTATAAGGATGTGTCAGAGGCCTTATCCAAATAAAAAAGACAAAAGACATAAAGTGACATCTGAACTTGTCCTGAATTTCCAAAAGACATCTTAACTATGCGAGTGTCCTATTACACCACTAAACAATCTTGAACTGATATTATTACATCATTTTTTGTCCACCTTACATAGAGAGTGTGTGTACTCTCTCAAAGAGAGTGAGCAACCTAAAATAACTAATATAATTTTATTTTTACAAGTATTTTTTTATAAAATATTTTTTTTATTATTTTAACATTTTTTTCCTTATTATCTTTTCTCTTTCTTTCTTCTTTCTTCTTCAAAAATTCATTGTCATCTCCATTAAAGCTTCTCATTTTCAATGTCACCATTTTTACCACAACTTCACATACCTTTTTTTACTACTATTAATTTTCCTCTCTTTAATTTTAAAAACTTTATCGAAGTATTTTCTTACATTTCGAACAATTTGATAAACCCATTAGATATCAAGATGATTAGGAGGTATCATATAATTTTTTTTATCCGATTTCAATCAAGTTCTTTCAAATTTCGAGGAATTCATTGATTCTCTTAAAATTATCATTTCTAATTTTGAAGTTATATGAAAATGAGTAATTGATGATACCTTCAAAATTTTAAATTTTCTTAGAAAAATAATTAGTTTTGTTATCAATAATTTAATAAATTCTAGAAAATAGTATGATTTATTTTTTATAAAAAAATCACTGAAATAAAGAATTTGATTGGAGAAGGAGAAGGAGGAGAACGAGGAGGAGAATGAGGAGAAGGAGAAGAAGGAGTAGAAGGATGAGAAGGAGGAGGAGGAGAAGGAGAAGTAGAAGTAGTAGAAGTAATAGAAGAAGAAGGAGAAGGAGAAGTAGAAGTAATAGAAGAAGGAGAAGGAGAAGGAGGAGAAGAAGGAGAAGGAGAAGGAGGAGGAGGAGAAGGAGAAGAAGAAGAAGAAGAAGAAGAAGAAGAAGAAGGAGGAGAAGGAGAAGAAGAAGGAGAATAAGGAGGAGAAGGAGAAGGAGAAGGAGAAGAAGAAGAAGAAGGAGGAGGAGGAGGAGGAGGAGAAGAAGAAGAAGGAGGAGAAGGAGAAGAAGAAGAAGGAGAAAAAGAAGAAGAAGGAGGAGGAGAAGGAGAAGAAGCAGAAGCAGAAGCAGAAGCAGAAGGAGAAGGAGAAGGAGAAAGAGAAGGAGGAGGAGGAGGAGAAGGAGGAGGAGGAGGAGAAGGAGAAGGATAAGAAGGAGAAGAAAAGTAGTAGAAGAAGGAGGAGGAGGAGAAGGAGGAGAAGAAGAAGGAGGAGGAGGAGAAGGAGAAGGAGGAGAAGAAGGAGAAGAGGGAGAAGGAGAGGGAAAGGAGAGAGGGAGAGGGAGAGGAGGAGGAGGAGAGAAGAAGAAGAAGGGGAGAGGGGGGGTTCAATTTGACGTGGGGTGAGGGTGAGAGGTGAAGAAAAAGAAAGACAATGGAGCGGGGGGGGGGGGGGGAGAT
>JAJOOS010015641.1:0-22793 GCA_029582725.1 Solanum chiquidenum
GAGGTCTGCCAGTAGCTGCTTGAAAATGCCCTGTACTCAACAAAAATAAGAGCAAGTGCAGTATCAGTACACATCCATATTGTACTTGTAGGATCACGCTGCTATCCCACTAAGTGCAACATACATAAGTAATCACAACAATATAATCACATGCATATAACGAATATATACAATATTATCAACATTTACTAACAACGAACAACTTCACATTTCTCAAGATACACAATTATATCAAATCATTTGTCCTCTCATGGAACCCAAACCCAAACAGTTAGCATACCGGAACCTGGTACCCGATCCAATGATTATGTCAGAACGTGGCAACCGATCCCATAATTATGCTGGAATGTGGCAATCAATCTAAGTTAGTTATGCCGGAACGTGGCAACCGATCCATTCAACACACCACAATCACAATCACAAGTATATCTTAAAGATCATACAATTAAGTCATGATTTCATGGTAACCATCATTCATCTATCTCATTTACAACAAGTGTGATCAATAATGCAATATTCATATACATACATGTATCATAATGAAGCAAGAACAAACATACATCACACAATCATAGAATCACATACCTCGAAACAAGCTTGAAACCCTAAGAAACTTGATCCTTCCCTTTCCGAATTCATTCCGCTTGTTCTTGGTCTACAAACAATCAATATAATACAGAAATTAATAAACAATCACTAATTACCCGGATTACTAACAATTTTAACAACCCTAGATCATACCCATGATCTCAAGTATCCAAAATAGGGCTGTTTCCACCATAGAATCTAAATCAAAGTTCTCCCCCATTGATAATTACCCATTATAATACGTTTTACGGATCGAAAAATGGATTCGGGGAGTGAAAAACTTACCTTTAGACTCAAGAATGGTGGAAAACTGTTAGGAGTCGCTTGGGGTTCGTTCCGTAGCTCTAAAAATTGAAAAGTGCAGAATAAAGTTGTTTAGGGGTTTATTTACGATATTAAGTCGCGTCTGGCCCGCCACAGCAGCCCTCACCCCGCTACAACGTGCCCGCCAGAGCGACAAAATCCAGCGCCAAAGCGCTTGCACAAAACAGTGAGGTATTTTAATAATTCCAAAATCCCCATTTCACAATACACCTCTAACCCACGATGCTCAGAAAATACCCTTCACGTTAAGATCAACTCTGGGAGTTCTACTTGCCCGAATTCAATTTCGTAAGGTCGTACGGATTCTTTAACGACTTATCTAACTACTCATGTAAATAAAATCATAAATGAGTCACCCGATTGTTACCAGAATTCCCTACACCTCAATGACTCCAATTTCGTCAGAAGCTGGACTAGGTTGGGAAAATCCAAATACTATAAAAAAGTTTTCCGGTCCCAAATTTCCCCCGTTGGCATTTCTATAACGACGGAAACAAGTCATTACAATAGATACTAATTTAACCATCACGTGTCCCCGAGTGACAAAACTTCGGAAAAATAGGCTAAGGAAAGAATGAAGTAGTACCTGGATCGATGAACAATTGGGGATACTTGTCTCGCATGTCCCTCTCGGTCTCCGAGTAGCTTCCTCAATTGGATGATGCTTCCATTGAACTTTCACGGACTTAATCTCCTTGGTCCTCAACTTGTGCACATCACGATCAAGAATTGCAATCGGTTCCTCCTCATATTGGAGGTCTTTGTCTAACACAATTGAGTCCCATTTAATGATGTAATCCTCGTCACCATGGTATCTCTTCAACATGGACACATGAAATACTGGATGAACACCCGATACACTAAGAGGTAAAGCCAATCTATATGCTACCGGTCCCACACATTCGAGAACCTCAAATGGACCAATGTATCGCGGACTTAGCTTACGTTACTTGCCGAATATCATCACACCTTTCATGGGTGATACCTTAAGAAGAACATTTTCACCGGTTTGAAACGCCATGTCTCTTACCTTATGATCCACATACTTCTTTTGTCTACTCTGGGCTGCTAAAAACTTATCTTGAATTCTCCTCACGTTATCTTAAGCATCCTTCACTAAATCAACCCCCAAAGGTTTCACATCTCCAGCCTCAAACCATCCTATGGGTGATCTATATCCCCTCCCTTATAATGCCTCAAATGGTGCCATATCAATACTGGAGTGATAACTATTATTATAGGAGAACTCACACAAAGGTATGAATTTATCCTAATGACCTCTAAAGGCAAGCACACATGCCCTCAACATGTCTTCTAACACTTGAATAGTCCTCTCTGACTACCCATTTGTCTGTGGATGGAAGGCTGTACTAAAAGTGAGTTTTATGCCCAATTCATCATGTAATTTCCTCCAAAACATAGATGTGAATTGGGTACCACGGTCTGATTTGATAGATATGGGCACCCCATGCAACCTCACTATCTCTTTCACATAAACTTTAGCCAATTGTTCAGCATTATAATCAGTTCTTACCAGAATAAAATGGGCAGACTTGGTCAATCTATCAACTACTACCCAAATAGAATCAAACTTTCCAAAAGTGTTGGGAAGACCAACCACAAAATCCATGGCTATTCTTTCCCACTTCCATTCCGGAATTGGCATTCTTTGAAGCAAACATGCAGGCCTTTGATGTTCATACTTCACTTGTTGACAATTTGGACACTTCACCACAAACTCCGCTATATCCTTTTCATGCCTGACCACCAATAAATTTGCTTCAAATCTCGATACATCTTGGTCACACCCGAATGAATAGAATATCACGAGCCATGAGACTCTTCCAACAATTTCTCAATCAAGTCATCTACTCTATGAACACATATTCTCCCTTTAAAATTGAGCACACCATCCGCATCAAGAGTAGTCTCTTGTGCCTTACCATTCACAGTCTTCTTCCTAAGCTCCTCCAAATTCTCATCCTAAAATTGTTTGGCCTTGATATCCTCAATGAATGTGGCCCTTACTTCAATACTATCTAACACCCTACCTCTTTCTGAGATGCCCAACTGCATGAACTTGGACTCTAAGGTCTGAGTTTCCTTAGCCGAAGGCCACTTGGTTACACTTAGGCAAGCTAAACTACCCGTACTCACTGCCTTCCGACTTAAAGCGTCTGCCACTACATTAGCCTTACCTGGATGGTATTGAATGGTGACATCATAATCTTTAAGTAACTCCATCCACCTTCGCTGTCTCAAATTCAGATCCTTTTGAGTGAACACATGCTGCAAACTACAATGATCAGTAAATACCTCACATATAACGCCATATAGGTAATGTCGCCAGATATTAAGAGCAAATACTACCGCTGCCAACTCTAAATCATGCGTTGGATAATTTCTCTCATGCACTTTTAATTAGCACGACGCATAGGCTATAACATTCTTATCCTGCATTAACACCGCGCTTAACCCAGAATGAGAAGCATCACAATAAACTATAAAATCCTTACCTTTCACCGATAAGTCTAGAATAGGTGCGGTGGTCAAGAGAGTCTTGAGCTTTTGGATGCTCTCCTCACATTTTTCAGTCCATTCAAATGATATCTCATTTTTTTATCAAATTAGTCAAGTGAGTGGCAATAGAAGCAAAGTTCCTCACAAATCGACGATAATAGCTAGCGAGCCCCACAAAACTCCTAACTTCCGTCACGGAGCTAGGTCAAACCCAATTCTTAATCGCCTCTATCTTTTGAGGATCCACCATTACCCCTTCTTTCGAAACAACATGCCCCAAAAATGCAACAGAAGTCAACCAAAATTCACACTTAGAAAATTTAGCATACAACCTTTGTTTCCCAAGAACACCTAGAAAAACACGAAGATGGTCGACATGCTCTTTCTCACTTTTTGAGTAGACCAAAATATCATCAATAAAGACTATAACAAATGAATCAAGAAACGGCTTAAACACCCCATTCATCAAATTCATGAACACTGCAGGCACATTAGTCAAACCAAAGGACATAACTAGGAATTCATAGTGCCCATAGCGAGTCCAAAACGCCGTCTTGGGCACATCCTCATGCCTAATTTTTAATTGATGGTAACCAGACCTTAGATCAATCTTAGAGTAAACTGATGCACCTTGCAATTGGTCAAAAAGATCATCTATTCAAGGCAAAGTATACTTGTTTTGAATAGTGACCCTATTCAATTGCCGGTAATCTATACACATTCTCATACTACCATCTTTTTTCTTAACAAACAAAACTGGGGCACCCTATTAGGAAGCACTAGGTCGAAAAATCACTTATCAAGAAGCTCTTGGATTTGAGTCTTAAGCTCTCTTAATTCCGCCGGAGCCATACGATATGGAGGAATATAAATGGGGCGCGTACCAGGCTCTAAATCAATGCAAAAATCTATATCTCTATTCGGGGGCATACCAGGCAAGTCACTAGGAAACACTTCTATAAATTCTGACACCACAAGAATAGACCCAATGGATGGAGCCTCAATCTCAACATCCCTAATATGAGCCAAATAAACCAAACAATCCTGCCCTATCAATTTCTTAGCCCGAATGGAGGATACGATCTTAGATCGCTTAGCCTTGTACACCCCTTCCCACTCTAATTTTTCCCTTCTCGGAATTTCTAGAGTTACAGACTTAGTATTACAATTAAGTACGTCATAATAGGGGGACAACCAAGTCATGCTTAGGATTATGTCAAAGCCAGTCATATCCAAAATCACCAAATCAGCCCAAGTCTGAAAACCTATAAACAAAATAGGACAAGCACGATATATATGGGTAACGATGATTGACTCTCCAACTGGGGTAGAAACATGGATATGGGCATAAAGTATATCACAAATCATATTAAACTCTAAGGAAAATTGCACAGATACACAAGAATAAGTAGAACCCGGATCAAATAACACATTAGCCATCCAGTCACAGACAATAATAGTACCTGTGATCACCACGTCAGACGCCTCTACCTCATTCTTGCTCGGAAATGCATAACATTGAGCCCTATCATCTTGCAAACTACTTCCCTGCTTGGTTGCACATTACCTCTGCCTTTATTACCATTTCCTCTACCTCTACGGCCTTGCTAATTACCTCTTCGCCCACCTTGTGGACGCCCCGACCATTATTACCATTTTTCGCATGTACCACTGCTTTAGTCTGCTGCTGGGCGGACTCAAACACACATGGGTGGGGACAATCTCTCATCATATGCCCAGGTTCTCCACAGTTGTAATGGTCTGCAGCCCGTCGAAGGCGTGACTCACTGGCTATCCTGGAAATTATGAGATGGCATTTTCGAGTAACTACCTGCAGGGGCGAGCATAACGGACTGAATTGGGTTGGCTGCAAGCGTTGGCCTTACAGACCCATTGGAATAAGAACCTTGAAAGTTACCCGAGTTCTTGGCCCATTTTGCTCATGCCTTAGCTTGACCGTCTCGCCTTAACCCCTCCACTTTCTTAACATAGTTTGTTACCTCATTGAAGCTCCTCCTTGCAGAAGTCATATGAACAGATAATATTTGCAACTTAGAATTTAGTCCTCTAATAAATAATCAGATTCTCTCTTCCTAAGTCATCACCAATTAAGTAGCATATCTAGACAAAGCATGGAACTTGGCCTCATAAGCAGCCACAGTCATACCACATTGCTTTAAAGCTATGAACTCATCCTTCTTGCGATCCCTCAAAGTCCTAGGCACATACTTTTCTAGAAACAGAACATGGAAGTGGGTCCAAGTAAGTGGAGGTAAAGTTGAAGATCTACATTTCATGTAAGCTCTGCACCACTGTTTAGCCTCACCTTGAAGTTGAAAGGACACAAACTCAACCCCATGCTGATGGACAATTCCCAACTTATAAAGCCTCTCATAGCAATCTAAGATGAACTGATAAGAATCCTCATTCTTAGAACCAAGAAACACAAGAGGCTTTATCTTCAGAAACTTAGTCAACATTTCATGCTCAATACTAGTCATAACAGAACCCAACAAAGGACGGAAGAAAGCATCATTACCTCCAGTCCCAGCCACCTTGGGCGTAGTGCTAGCAATTAGAGTATTAGTAGGAGCTTGAGTTGCTTGAGCAGAAGGAAGAACTCCAGGACCAACCAAACCCTTTATGAATGACATGATATGTCGAGCTAACACTGGGTCTATAGGGGGATCATCGGTAGTTTCAGCGTGCACCTCTTCCTCTTGTCCCACATCCTCAACATTCTCAATATCAATATTCTCCTCTTCAATATCTTCATGATGTGCAGGAGGGTTCTCATTCACAGGATCATTGTCAACAATAGCTCCATTCCCAACTAGCGCTACTCTTCCAAGGCCTCTACTCCTAGCTCTTCCTCTATCCCAGCCTCGACCGCGACCTCTCCCTACAGATTCCTCAGCTGGAGCATTGACGGGAGCTATGGGCTTAACGTCGTTGAATCTAGTATTAACCATCTGCTAATAGAAGAGTGAAGGAGGTTAGATACCAATTTGAATCGCCAGATACCAATTGGAATCAAGTCATAGCACGAAAGGAGACAAGAGAAAATAGAGAGATTTCCTAAAGTCCTATAGCCTCTCGAAGAAAAGTAAAGGAGTCCCCGTACCATTCCGCGAGACTCTACTAGACTCATTTTGGTACATCGAGATGAACGAACCTAGGCTCTAATACCAACTTTGTCACGACCCAGACCATTGTGATTGGCACACACACTAACTCTCCGATGGGAGAACCACTACTACAACCCAAACCAAGTAACTAAACCAAAACTAAGGCATCTAAGTTACGGAAGCAAGTTAAATACTAAGGAAATAAATAGAGTTCCCATAAACTCTAACAAAATTCTAACATTAATAAACTAACAATGCAGAAGAAATAACCTAGAACCTGAAAGTCAATGTACCAAAACATCTGACAATGAACCAAGTCTAAACAAGAAGGGATACGACCCCAACTAATGTACTAATAACTAATAGAACTGTCTAAGTCCGAAATGTGGACATAAACGAAAGGATAACTCATGGCAGCCCGAAAGAATTGGCTTACCTTTGAATTCGAACGACGATCACTGATCTCCTAAGCGAGGTCTGCCAGTAGCTGCTTGAAAATGCCCTGTACTCAACAAAAATAAGAGCAAGTGCAGTATCAGTACACATCCATATTGTACTTGTAGGATCACGTTGCTATCCCACTAAGTGCAACATACATAAGTAATCACAACAATATAATCACATGCATATAACGAATATATACAATATTATCAACATTTACTAACAACGAACAACTTCACATTTCTCAAGATACACAATTATATCAAATCATTTGTCCTCTCATGGAACCCAAACCCAAACAGTTAGCATACCGGAACCTGGTACCCGATCCAATGATTATGTCAGAACGTGGCAATCGATCCCATAATTATGCTGGAATGTGGCAATCAATCTAAGTTAGTTATGCCGGAACGTGGCAACCGATCCATTCAACACACCACAATCACAATCACAAGTATATCTTAAAGATCATACAATTAAGTCATAATTTCATGGTAACCATCATTCATCTATCTCATTTACAACAAGTGTGATCAGTAATGCAACATTCATATATATACATGTATCATAATGAAGCAAGAACAAACATACATCACACAATCATAGAATCACAACTATCACCTACCTCGAAATAAGCTTGAAACCCCAAAAAACTTGATCCTTCCCTTTCCGAATTCGTTCCGCTTGTTCTTGGTCTACAAACAATCAATATAATACGGGAATCAATAAACAATCACTAATTACCCAGATTACTAACAATTCTAACAACCCTAGATCATACCCATGATCCCAAGTATCCAAAATAAGGTTGTTTCCACCATAGAATCTAGATCAAAACCCTCTCCCATTGATAAATACCCATTATATTATGTTCTACGGATCGAAAAATAGATTCGGGGAGTGAAAAACTTACCTTTAGCCTCAAGAATGGTGGAAAACTGTTAGTAGTCGCCTGGGGTTTGTTCCTTAGCTCTAAAAATAAAAAAGTGCAGAATAAAGTCATTTAGAGGTTTATTTACGACATTAAGTTGCGTTTGACCCGCCACAACGGCCCTCACCCCGCTGCAGTAGCCCCGCCAGAGCCACAAAATCCAGCGCCAAAGCGGCTTGCACGAAATAGTGAGCTATTTAGATAATTCCAAAATCCCCATTTCACAACACACCTCTAACCCAGGACGCTAAAAAAATACCGTTCATGCTAAGATCGATTTCGGGAGTTCTACTCGCTCGAATTTAATTTTGTAAAGTCGTACGGGTTCCTTAACGACTTATCTAACTACTCATGTAATCAAAATTATAAATGAGTCACCTGATTATTACCAGAATTCCCTACACCTCAATTACTCCGATTTCGTCCGAATCTGGACTAGGTTGGGAAAATCCAAATACTACGAAAAAAAATTTCGTTCCAAATTTTCCCCCCGTTAGCATTTCTATAACGACGAAAATAGGTCGTTACACATGAACTTTCTCCATGATCCTTTCTTGGAGATCATCCACCCTTAGTACACATAACCTACCTTGATGCCTCAATACACCATCTCCCCCTTCTTCAAAAGCCATTACTTTTTGCTTATAAACATTTACCTTCAATTCAAGCAAAATAGGATCTTGATGTTTCTTCTCTTTAACTTCAGACACTAATGATGATTTAGCCTCATTCATCACCACTACTCCTTCTTCTGTGGAATCCATTAGTCGAACTCCTAATCGTGCAAGTCTTTGCACATCTTTCGCCAACTCTCTCTTTTCTTCCTCAACATGGGCATTACTACCCATAGACAACCTACTCAAGGCATCAGCAACAACATTAGCCTTACCTGGGTGATAGAGAATACTTATTTCATAATCATTGAGTAACTCTAACCACCTTCTCTGTCTTAGATTAAGCTATTTCTGAGTAAACACATACTGAAGACTCTTGTGATCAGTGAATACATCTACATGAACACCATAAAGATAGTGACACCATATTTTCAAAGCAAATACTATGGCAGCCAACTCTAAATCATGGGTTGGGTAATTCTTCTCATGAACTTTCAACTGTCTAGAGGCATAAGCTATAACTTTTCCATTCTGCATCAATAGACAACCCAATCCAACTCTAGATGCATCACAATACACAACAAAACCTTGAGTACCTTTTGGTAAGGTCAAAACTAGTGAATCTCTTTTTCAATTCCTCAAAGCTTTTCTCACAAGCTTCAGACCATTAGAACTTCACTTTTTTCTGAGTCAACTTGGTCCAAGGGGATGAAATAGATGAGAACCCCTCGACGAATCTCCTATAATATCTAGCCAACCCCAAGAAACTCGTAACATTAGTTGGAGATGTGGGTCTAGGCCAATTCTGCACTGCCTCTATTTTCTAGGTATCAACTCTAATTCCATCACCGAAAATAATGTGGCCTAATAATGCCATATACTCAATCCAAAACTCACATTTTGAGAACTTAGCATACAACTCCTTATCCTTTAGAGTTTGGAGAACTATTCTGAGATGGCTAGTATGTTCTTCCTCATTCCTCGAATAGATTAGTATTTAACAAACATTTCTAAATAAGGCTTGAATACTCTATTCATAAGGTCCATGAATCCTGCAGGTGCATTAGTCAAACGAAAGGACATGACCAGAAATTCATAATGACCATAACGGGTCCTGAAAACTGTCTTTGGAATATCACTTTCCCTTACCCTCAACTAATGGTAGCCTGATCTGAGGTCTATCTTAGAAAAATATGTAGCACCCTAAAATTGATCGAAGAGATCATCAATTCTCGGAAGAGGATACTTATTCTTGATGGTAATGTTGTTCAACTGGCAGTAATCTATACACATTCGAAGGGAACCATCCTTCTTCCTCACAAATAAGATCGGAGCACCCTAAGGTGAGATACTTGGTCAAAAAAACCCTTATCAATGAGATCTTTCAACTTCTCCTTCAACTCTTTTAACTTTGTTGGTGTTATTCTATATGGCGGAATAGATATAGGACGAGTGTCGGGAAGAATCTCTATACCGAAGTCTATCTCTCTCTCAGGAGGGACTCTGAGTAGATCATTAGGAAAGACTTCTGGAAACTCACTCACAAATGGAACTGACTCAATGGGAGATGTCTCAACATTGAAATCCTTAACTCAGACCAAATGATAGACACAACCCTTGGAAACTAACTTTCTCGCCTTAAGGTAAGAAATGAAATGACCCTTAGGCACAACTGAACTACTACTCCACTCTATAACTAGCTCATTAGGAATTTGGAACCTAACAACTCGAGTTCTACAATCAATTGCATAACAGGTATGAAGCCAGTCCATACCTAGAATGACATCAAAATCTACCATCTCTAACTCAACTAAATCAACCATGGTGCTCTTGTGATTGATGGAAATGATACAATCACGATATACTCGCTTAGCTAGAATAGACTCCCCAACAAGTATATAAACACAAAAGGGTTCACAAAGTTTCTCAGGAAGAACCTCAAAATTCATTGCAACATAAGGAGTTACAAAAGATAAACTCGCTCCTAGGTCTAGCAAAGCATAAACATCAAGAGTAAAGAATTTGATCATACAAGTGACAACATCTGGAGAGTTCTCTTGCTCTTGACGACTAGTGATCGCATAAAGGTGGTTTGCTCCTCCGCCAGTACCAGAAGTAGCTCCTCTAGGTGCAGCCCTGTCTGGTAGAGAAACTGATGAAGATTGGCCCCTAATGCCTTGATTCCCATTAGCTTGCCGGTTCTTAGGACACTCTTTCATGAAGTGAGCCTCTTGTCCACACTTGAAACAACCTGTGGAGACATAGCGACACTTACCTGGGTGGTTCCTACACACTTAGCATATGCAGGAGCAAAGTTACCTCCTTGTGCCACACTATCCTAAGACTCTGCAGGTCTAGCTCTGAAGTTCTGCAAATTCTGACCATTATACTCACCTTTGTTTCTGGGTGCAGGTGCACTAGCAGATGATGGAGCAGGTCCCTTTTGATTTTGCTGAAAGGATGAACAATTCATATTATTCCTTTGCTGTCCGAACTCACTCCCTGTCTTAGCCTTCTTGTTTCTAAACTCTTCTCTATCCCTCAACTTCTCCTCCTCAACCTGCTGCACATAAACCATCAACCTTGCTATATCCATGTCCCCAATTAGCATAGTTGTCTTGCCCTCTTTGCTTGATAGATGGGACAACCCAGCAATAAAAAGACTCATCCTGCTCCACATATCCGCAGCCATTTTCGGAGAATATCGGGACAATTGGGTGAACTTTAAACCATACTCATGAACACTTAGCGAATCTTGCTTAAGGGTAAGAAATTCCCGTACCCTAGCTTCTCTCAGCTCATCGGAAAAGAAACGCCTCAAGAAGTCATCCTCAGAACAAGCCCAACTCGCATGTAGTGCTCCTTAAAATCTACCCTTCTTCCACTGGTAAAACAAAGTCCTAGCAATATTCTTCAGTTGATATACAACTAGTTCCACTCGTTCAGCATCGACAACGTGCATAACCTCAAATACCTTTTTCAGTTCCTCAACAAAATTTTCCGGATCTTAGGTACTGCTTGAACCAGTGAAGTTTGGAGGATTCATCCTCAAGAACTCGCGGATCCTCAAAGTATCAACCTCTTCCTGTTGAGCTCCTATTTGTTTCCCAACCTGGTTACTCATAACTTGACTTAGCATTCGGATTGCTTTCCGAAATTCAGCATTGGTGACCTCTCCTTGGGGTTGCACTTCAGGTGCATTAGGTACCCCTTGATCCTCAACATTCCTTCTAGCAGGACAACCTCAGACAGCTCTTCGTGGAGGCATGATCGACTGAAAGACACGCGCAAGCACGAGTTAGAAATAGACTTTATAGAGATGAACTCTATCGCACGAAATGAATATGAAAGAAGTGAAGGGAATTCCTAAATTTCACAGCCTCTTAATTATAAATGTGGCGTGCTTCACATCGATAACTAGAACTCTAAAAACACGGCTTCATAGACTCCCTAGGAGTCTTGAACTCTGTGCTCTGATACCAAGTTTGTCACTCCCCGAGCCTACACCCTGGGCGGGACTGGCACTCGAGAACCATTGCTGACCCTAAGGGAACCCTTGGCCTGGCGTACTACTCAGCGAAAGAATTTACTCAATATTAATACAACTCAAAAAGGAAACTTTATAACTCAAACTTAGAATGTATAAATGAAAACATTCAACTGGCCATAAAGGAAACTCAAGTCTTAACATAAGAAATAATAATGTAAAGAGAAAAGAACTACTAATTGTATATAAAGCCTCTAAAACAAAGAGGGATGTCGGGACAAGACCCCCGATCATCCTAACAACTGAAATAAACAAACAATAAGACAAGTCATAACCAAAGGGATCCTCCGAAAAGCAAGGAGGCTCACCAACTGACTTTGAGTGCTCAACTGGATCAACGAGGTGCTGGATACTGATCCTGGTTACCTATGTTTGCATCATAAGATGATGCAGGCCAAATGGAATCAGTACATTGAATGTACGAGTATGTGAGAGGAATTCTAAAACAAGACATAAGCTTGAAAGGAATCTGAAAAGAACACTTACCTTAGCTTTACTCAACTCATGAATAACTCAATTCAAATGCAAGGTAAAACAACAATAATAATGCAGTTATACAAAACATTTAAAACAGTAGATGACAACTCAATGTAATAAAGAAATACAATAGAAACTTAATTACATATACATTAATATAATACTGTGGGAGTTTCGCTAACCTACAATCACCACTATGAGCCTAAGTGATAATACAACCTCTCGCCCACGCTGTCAGAACTGTCCTATACTTTGCCCTCATATATGATGCCTCAACTAAGTGGATCCACTAGTCTATGCTAAAAATCACTAAGGAATAATCTAAAAAGTATGATCCTTTCTACCCCTGATGGCTACATGATTTATGGAGACTTGAGTTATTATGAACTCGCGTTCCCATATCGGTGCTCAATACTACTCCCAAAATATACTCAGCTCATATGTTTAAAAACAACTCTTTCCTATGATTTGAGATAATTACTCAAAAGCTAGCTCAAAGGCTCTCTTGGAAATCGGTGTTTCCTTTCTTGCTCAAATGTGAAAAACATTTTAACTCTAGGGATACTTAGTTACCGAATAATCTTTTGAAGAAATGAACTTTGCTCTTATTCTTTACTCTACTCAAAACTCAAGTCTTAAAAACAAAGTTAAAATGTTTGTAAAAGACTTTTGGAAAACTCTATGAACTTCTCTTGACTTGACTCTTAACTTCTTGTCTTGACTCTTAACTTTCCTTGAATTGAATTATGGATTCAAGGATCATGATCTCATGTTTATGGATGATTTCATGATGTTTAGATGTACCTTAGAGTGTAGGAATCAACTAGGAATCATAGGCTAGAGGGTGAAAGAACTGGCGTCCCTGGCGCTTTGAGTGGCGTGGGGCGCCAGAGGGAAAACATCAGAGGACTGGGGTGGGGCGCGACGCCCCAGAGCCCAAATTTTAGAACCCCAATTGAGGAGCTCTAGCTGGGGTGCTGCCCCAGGCCCTTCCCAGAAAACCGTAAACTTTCTTAATCATTTTTCAACTCTAAACCCCCCAAATTCACTTAGTTCTTTCCCCAAACACTTAGAATCGACTATATTATTAGTATATGCAAGATTTGACTCAAAATCACACCTAATTTCATGAATCAAACTCAAGAAACTTCAACAACAAGAACCTACAAGAACTTCAATGAATTTCATCAAGAACTCATAATCTATTCTTTTAAAAGAACACAATTACGCTGAATTGAATCATGATTGACGCGTGGGTGAATTGACCCAATGCTATGTGATCTCATATACCTCATAAGGATCACCCGTTTGACGAAATCCACAAGCAATTCTTCAAGATTTGGCGATTTCCTTGCTTCTCCTTCTCTTCTCTTCTCTCAAAACCCCAACTCAAACTTCAAAATCGTAAACTGAATCCAATCAGTTTAGACCCGAACTTAATTACCAAAAACGAAATTAATTAATTGGGCGGCGAAAAGACCATAATGCCCTTCTAAAATCCGGTTTTGACTTTCCTTATCTAGACAACCCAACTTCAAATGAACATATGTCACTCATATGAACTCGAAATTGAGCAAACTCACTGGCGTTGGAAAGATAATTCAGAGATATTTCCTACGGTATCTTTTAGCACACCTAAATCATCCCGAGCTAGGAGATATGGTCATTTAAAGTTGAACCAAACTTAAACTTAACATACTTAACCAATTTTCCAGATTTTTCATTCTTTCCAAAAATGACTCTTTCTAATTCTAACTATTTCTAATTCTTTCAAATGGCGAGGTGTCACATCCGTGACGCAAACTAGGACTCCAAATTCGCCCAACTTTTCCCTTCTTTATTTTCTAACCCCGATTCACCTATTTTGATTTTTTTTCTCAAATTCTCTTTAGATTTAGATACCCAGTATATGTACACAAGAACCTAACGCAAAATGACTCTATAAATTGACACAATAATCTCAAGAACTCCTCAATCTTAGCCCAATTTAAGAATGAAAGCAAATTCAAGAACACATATCAAGAACATCAAACTTTCAACCTTTTTAGGATGAATTCATGCTGAAATAAACATGTGTGGCGCGTGGGTGAACAAACTCAACTCTATGTGAAGTCACATACCTCGTAGGATTGAATCCTTGGTGAAATCCACAACCAAAATCGCAAGAACTTGATGAATCTTAAACTTTTCTTCTCTTTTCTCCTCTTGAGTTCTTTCTCCAAAAACCCTAGCGTGAAATCTATGAGTGCGTAAACTGAACTAACTCAGATTAGACCCTAAATAATTTACTAAAAACGGATTTAATTAAATAGGTAATGAAAAGACCAAAATACCCCTTTAAAATCCGGTTAACTTTCCTTATTCAGACAACACAACTTCAAAGAGGCATATCTCCCTCATACAAACTCGAAATTGATCAAACTCAACGGCGTTAGAAAGATAATTTAAAGATATTTCCTACGATATCTTGTAGAACACCTTACTCATCTTGAGCTATGAGTTATGGTTGTTTGAAGTTGACCCAAAAGTCATACTGAACTTAACCTTGTCAAACTTTCCAAATTTGATTATTTCCAAAAATGGTTTCTTTCTAATTCCAAGTCTTTCTAGTAGCGTGGTTTTACAATATCTCCCCCTTGGGAACATTCATCCTTGAATGAGATTAATCTTAGCAGGCTAAGGGCGTAACATCTAACATCTAGTTCAAACACCCAACAAGCAAAATGTAAATACAATATGCCAATTTAAAATAAATGCCAAGAAAAGGATTAGTACCTTAATTTGGAACTCCTCCGGATTTGAAAAGATATGGGTATGTCTTCTTCATATCCTCCTCATCTTCCCAAGTAGCTTCCTCAATAAATTGATTCCTCCATAGAACTTTGACCGATGCTACTTCCTTGGTCCTCAACTTGCGAACTTGGCGATCTAAAATCTGAACATGAATCTCCTCATAAGACAAGCTATCCTTAATACCAATATCTTCAGTTGGTATAATTAATGAAGGATTGCCCATACACTTCTTCAACATAGAAATATGGAACACTGTATGAACTGCTGCTAACTCTTGGGGTAGCTCCAACTCATAAGCTACGTTACCAATCCTTTTGGATATTTTGTAAGGACCAATATACTGGGGACTAAGTTTCCCCTTCTTTACAAATCTCATAACACCTTTCATGGGTGAAACTTTCAAGTAAACCTAATCATCTACTTCAAACTCCAAGTCCCCTCTCCTAACATATGTGTAGGATTTCTGATAACTCTGTATTATTTTCAACCTCTCTTGAATAACTTTCACTTTCTCCATAGCTTGATGAACTAAGTCTGGTCCTATCTACCCAGCGTCACCAACCTCAAACCATCTAATTACAGATCTGCACCTTCTCCCATAAAGAGCTTCATAAAGGGCCATCTGAATGCTAGAATGGTAATTGTTGTTATAAGCAAACTCAATGAGAGGTAGGTGATCATCCCAATTACCCTTGAAATCAATCACACATGCCCTCAACATATCTTATAGAGTCTGAATAGTGCGCTCTACTTGACCATATGTTTGAGGATGAAAAGCAGTACTTAAGTTCACCTTTGAATCCAAGCCTTTCTGGAATGCCTTCCAAAACTATGCAGTAAATTATGCACCTCTGTCTGAAATAATCAAAACTGGCACTGTCTAACTACCTCTTGAAGATACAACTTGGCATAGTCCTCTGCTGAATGGGTAGTCTTTATCGGCAAAAAATGGGCTGATTTTGTCATTCTATCAACAATCACCCAAATAGAATCATGTTGCCAGCGAGACCACGGCAGTCCAGTAATAAAGTCCATATTGATCACCTCCCACTTCAACTCCAGAATCTCTATATTCTGAGCCATACCACCGGGCCTTTGATGCTCTACTTTAACTTGATGGCAATTCGGACACTTAGCAACAAACTCTGTAATGCCCTTCTTCATACTACTCCACCAATACAATTCTCTCAAATGATGATACATATTTAATTTGTGGAACTTGGATGAATGGAATATCTGGAGCTATGAGCTTCCTCCATGATCCTCTCTTGTAGTTCATCCACCCTTGGTACACACAATGTACCTTGATATCTCTATACACCATCTCCCCCTTATTCAAAATCCATCACTTTATGCTTATGAACATCTCCCTTCAATTCAAGAAAAATAAGATCTTGGTTTTGCTTCTCTTTCAGTTCTGACACTAATGATGATTCAGCCCCATTCATCACCACTACTCCTCCTCTTGTGGAATCCATTGGTCAAACTCCTAATCGTGCAAGTCTATGCACTTCTTTAGATAACTCTCTCTTTTCTTCCTCAACATGGGCATTACTACCCATAGACAACCTACTCAAGGCATCAACAACGACATTAGCCTTACTTGTGTGATATAGAATACTCATGTCATAATCCTTTAGTAACTCTAACCACCTCCTCTATCAGAGATTAATCTCTTTTTGACTAAACCCATATTAAAGACTCTTGTGATCGGTGAACACATCCACATGAACACCATAAATAAAATGACGCCATATTTTCAAAGCAAATACCACAACAGCCAACTCTAGATCATGGGTTGGGTAATTCTTCTCGTGAACTTTCAGCTATCTGGAGGCATAAGCTATAGCTTTACCATTTTGCATTAACACACAATTCAAACCAACTCTGGATGCATCACAATACACAAAAAAACCTTGAGTACCTTCTGGTAAGGTCAAGACTGGGCAGTAGTCAACCGTTTTTTCAATTCCTGAAAGCTTTTCTCACAAGCTTCAGACCGTTGAAACTTCACCATTTTCTTAGTCAACTTGGTCAAAGGGGGCGAAATAGATGAGAACCACTCTACGAACCTTCTATAATATCCAGCCAACCCCAAGAAATTCCTAATATTAGTTGGAGTTATGGGTCTAGGCAAATTCTGCACTGCCTCTATTTTCTGAGTGTCAACTCTAATCCCATCATTGGAAATAATGTGGACTAAGAATACCATAGACTCAAACCAAAACTCACATTTAGAGAACTTAGCATACAACTCTCTATCCTTTAGAGTTTGATTATTTTGAGATGGCTAGCATGATATTCCTCATTCCTCGAATAGATTAGTATGTCATTAATGAATACGATAACAAACATATCTAAATAAGGCTTGAATACTCTATTCATAAGGTCCATGAACGTTGTATGCGCATTAGTTAAACCGAACGGCATGACCAGAAACTCATAATGACCATAACGGGTCCTGAAAGATGTCTTTGGAATATCATATTCACTTACTCTTAACTGATGGTAGCCAGATCTGAGGTCTATCTTAGAGAAACAAATGGAGGTCTATCTTAGATAAACAAGTGGCACCCTGAAGTTGATCGAAGAGATCATCAATTCTCGAAAGAGGATACTTATTCTTGATGGTAACCTTGTTCAACTGACGGTAATCTATACACATCCTAAGGGAACCATCCTTCTTTCTCACAAATAAGACCGGAGCACCCCAAGGTGAGACACTTGGTTGAATAAAACCTTTCTCTAGGATATGTTTCAACTGCTCCTTTAACTCTTTCAACTCTGCTGGTGCCATTCTATATGGAGGAATAGATATAGGACGAGTATCAGGAAGAATATCTATACCAAAATCTATTTTTCTCTTAGGAGGGACTCTGGGAAGATCATCTGGAAAGACTTCTGGAAACTCTTTCACTATTGGAACTGACTGAATATGAGGTATCCCAACACTAGAGTCATTAACTCAGACTAAGTGATAGAAACCCCCCTTGGAAACTAACTTTCTCGCCTTAAGGTACGAAATAAAGTGACCCTTAGGCACTGCTGAACTACTCTTCCACTCTGTAACTGGCTCATTAGGAAACTAGAACTTGACAACTCGAGTTCTACAATCAACTAAGGCATAACATGTATGAAGCCAGTCCATACCAAGAATAACATCAAAATCTACCATGTCTAACTCAACTAAATCAGCCATGGTGCTCTTGTGATTGACGGAAATGGTACAATCACGATAGACTCTCTCTGCTATAATAGACTCACTAACAGGTGTAGAAACACTGACGGGTTCAATAAGTTTCTCAGGAAGGACATCAAAATTCATCGCAACATAATGAGTTATAAAGGATAAACTCGCTCCTGGATCTAGCAAAGAATTAACATCAAAGTTAAAGACTTGGATCAGACCAGTGACAACATCTGGAGAATCCTTTTGCTCTTGGTGACTAGTGATAGCATAAAGGTGGTTTGCTCCTCCGCCAGTCCCTGAAGTAGTTCCTCTAGGTGCAGCTCTGCTTGGTGGAGCAACTTAAGGAAACTGGGCTCTATTACCCCCATTATCATTACCTTTCTTGTTCTTAGGACACTCCCGCATAAAATGACCGTTCTGGCCACACTTGAAGCAACCAGTGGAGCCATCACAACATATCCCTGAGTGACTTCTACCATACTTAGCACACGCAGGAGGCTTACTACCCCATTGTTCCATACTACCTTGAGAATGGGCAGGTCTAGCTCTAAAACCCTGTGAATTCTGACTATTGTACTCACCTTTGTTCCTTGGTGCAGTGCACTAGCAGATGATGGAGCAGGTCCCTTTTGTTTCCATTGGAAGGATGACCGGTTAGCATTACTCTTCGGTTGCCCGAACTCATTCCCTATCTTAGATCTCTTATTGCGAGACTCCTCTCTATGTTTTAGCTTCTCTTCCTCAACCTGTTGCACATGGATCATCAGCCTTGCTATGTCCATATCACCTATTAGCATTGCAGCCTTACCTTCCTTACTCGACATACGAGACAATCCGGCAACAAACAGACTCATCCTACTCCTTATATCCGCAACCATCTCTGGGGCATAACAGGAAAGTAGGGCGAACTTCAGACTGTACTCAAGAACGCTCAAAGAATCCCGCTCAAGTGTGAGGAACTCTCATAACTTTACCTCTCTCGTTATCAGGGAAAGAAATTCCCCAAGAAGGCCTCCTCAAAATAAGTCCAACTCACAAGTGGTGCACCCTCAGCTCGATTCTTCTTCCATTGATCAAATCAGATTCTAGCGACACCCTTCATTTAGTATGCAGCTAGTTCCACCCTTTCAGTATCAGCAACATGCATAATTTCAAAAACCTTCTAAAGCTCATCAACGAAGTTCTCCAGATCCTCAGTGATGCTTTAACCAGTGAAGCTCGAAGGATTCATCCTTAAAAACTCTCGAATCCTAGATGTATCAGCTACATCCTGTCGAACCCCTTTTTGTCCCACTTGGTTGGTCACAGCTTGACTCAGTATTTGGATGGCTTCCTGAAATTCAGCATTGGTGACCTCTCATTGGGGTTGCACTTCATATGTATTAGGTACCACTTGTTCCTCGACATTCCTCCTAGCAGGACGACCTCAGACAACTCTTTGTGGAGGCATGATCAACTAAAAAACACACACAAGTACGAGTTAGAAAGATACTTTATAGAGATGAACTCTATCGCACGAAATAAGTATGAAAGAAGTGAAGAAAATTCCTAAATGTTGCAGCCTTCTAATTATAGATGTGACGCGCTTCACACCGATAACTAGGATTCTACAAACACGACTTCATAAACTCTCTAAGACTCTTGAACCCTATACTCTGATACCAAATTTGTCACGCCCCAAGCCTACACCCTGGGCGGGACTGACACTCGAGAACCATTGCTGGCCCCAAGCGAACCCTTGGCCTGGCTAGACTCTCAGCGGAAGACTTACTCAACAGAAAATACACTTAAGTACAATCTTAAATAAACTGTCTGAATATATAAACTAGAATGTTTAGAAAATAACATTCAACTTAGACAAAATGGCAACTCAAGTTTTTAAAATCAAACAACTAAAATATCAGGACTAAAGAACTCATATCTAACTGTCTATAAAGCCTCTAGATACTAAGAGGGATGTCGGGACAAGATCCCTGATCATACTAACAACTGAAATAGCCAAAAGCAATGAAACAAAACATAACCAAATGGATCCTCCAGAAAACAAGGAGGCTCACCAACTGACTCTGAGTGCTCGACTAGATCAACGAGGCGCTGGATGCTGATCATGGTTACCTATATCTGCATCATAAAACGATGCAGGTCCAATAGAATCAGTACAATGAATGTACGAACATGCAAGGGGAAAACTAAACACGACATAAGCTTGAAATGAATACTGAAAGAAACACTTACCTCGGCTTTGCTCAACTCAGGAATACTCAACTAAATGCAGAATAAACGACAGCAAAGATGCAGTTTATATAAAGCATTTAAAACAGTAGGTAGAGCTCAATGTGTTAAAGAAATACAATAACAACTCAATTTATATATAAAGTAATATAATTTTGTGGGAGTTTCTTTAACCGACAACCATCACTATGAGTTAAAGTAATGATACAACGTCTCGCCCACGCTACCAGAACTGTCCTATAACTTGCCGGGATATAGAACGCCTCAACTAAGTGGATTCACTAGTCTATGCTAAAAAGCACTAAGGAATCATCTAAAAAGTATGACCGTGTCTACCCACGTTGGCTACATGGTTTATGGAGACATGAATTGTTATAAAATCATCCCCAAATCGGTGCTCAATACTACTCCCAAAATACTCAGCTCATATGTTTGAAAACAAAAACTCTTTTTGTGGTTTGAGATAATTACTCAAAAACTAGCTCAAATGCTCTCTTGGAAATCAGTGTTTTCTCTCTTGTTTAAATGTGAAAATATTTATTCTTTGGGAATACTTAGTTCCCATATACTCTTTTAAAGAAATGAACTTCATTTGTTACTCTTACTTAACTCAAAACTCAAGTCTTAAAAGAAGTTTAAAGCATTTGCAAAAGACTTTTTGAAAGGACTCTAAGAACTCTCTAGACTTGGCTATTAACTTTCCTTGAATTTGAATTTATGAATTCAAGGATTGTGATTTGTGATAGGAAAGATCTTGTGATGTTTAGGAGTGTTTTTAGATAGTTAAACATGAGAAACGATCAAGAAATCACTGTTTGGAAGCAAGTCTGCGACGCGGTTATGCATTTAAATATTTGGTCGCAAAATAAATTTTGAGGCAGAAGGTCCGTGACCGCTCCACGACACAGATAAAATTCTGTGAAATGGGGGATGGGGAGGAGGGGCAGGTCCGCGATGCGGACTGGGTCTCCAAATTCGCCCGACATTTCCCTTCTTCATTTTCTAACCCTAATTCGTCTAAATTCGATTCCATTCCCTCAAATTCTCTTTAGATTCAGATACCCAGTATATGTACACAAGAACCTAACTAAAAACAACTATATAAATCGATGCAATAATCTCAAGAACTCCTCAATCTTAGCCCAATTCAAGAATGAAAGCAAATTCAAGAACACATATCAAGAACATCAAACTTTCAACCTTTTTAGGATGAATTCATGATGAAATAAACATGTTTGGCACGTGGGTGAACAAACTCAACTCTATGTGAAGTCACATACCTCGTAGGATTGAATCCTTGGTGAAATCCACAACCGAAATCGCAAGAACTTGATGAATCTTAAACTTTTCTTCTCTTTTTTCCTCTTGAGTTCTTTCTCCAAAAACCCTAGCGTGAAATCTATGAGTGCGTAAACTGAACTAACTCAGATTAGACCCTAAATAATTTACTAAAAACTGATTTAATTAAATGGGTAATGAAAAGACCAAAATACCCCTTTAAAATCCGGTTAACTTTCCTTATTCAGATAGCCCAACTTCAAAGGGGCATATATCCCTCATAAGAATTTTAAAATTGATCAAACTCAGCGGCGTTGGAAAGATAATTCAAAGATATTTCCTACGGTATTTTGTAGCACACCTAAATTATCGTTATCTAGGAGTTATGGTCATTTTAAGTTGACCCAAAAGTCATACTTAACTTAACCTTGTCAAACTTTCCAAATTTGATTATATCCAAAAACAGTTTCTATTTTTTTTCACACACTGTTTGATACCCATTTTCCATCCAACTAATGTAGATTTGAGTCGGAAAGTATCATTTTGGGGGTAAAACTCCCCTACCATATGTTATTTAATCCTCAAGGGATAATGCATAAGTACCCCCCTAGACTATGACCGAAATCCCAGAGACACACCTAAACTTAACTAGGGTCCTATTACCCCCCTGAACTCATTTTTTTTGTATTTTTGTGCACCTTTTGTGCTGATGTGGCACGTTCAGCCACCC
>JAJOOS010015642.1:0-23933 GCA_029582725.1 Solanum chiquidenum
ATTGTATTTTGACTATGAGGGGAGCCGGTAGTATGTCATGGCCCCGTCCTATCTATGTATGTAGAGGTGTGCGTTGGACAAGTATTTTGTAAATGAGCATGGCTCTTGTTCTATGATGTCATTTTGAAATGGTTTGCCCTTAGTCCCTATTTCCCGTTAATTAATGTTGAATGTACTTCAGCGACCGATGAAGTGTGATGACAAGTTTGAGAGGCTTGTTTGGGGTTCCTTCGGGTTCCTCATTCGCCATGTCACGTCTAGGCCCTAGGCTTGGGTCGTGACACCAAGAGTGAAAAAGTCACAGCCACAAGAAGGACAAGGTCTCAACAAGAGTGCTAAGTGATCAAACAATACATACATGTGGGCGAGTTACACAAGCGTATTTAATGTATTAAAGAATACCAATACGACAATGCAAAGTCACAAGAGGTAACCAAGGTACCAAAGTAAACTTTCAGATATACCAGCAGGTAAAAGGAGTACAATTATTAGTTCATACACAAACCTCAGTTCTTTAGCACAAAAACAGTCCAACACAACTTGACGAGTTCAAATGGTAGACCAACCAGCGTATCAAAGTCTTCAACTCGTACACAAGGATATACAACCTTAAAAAATGAATTCAATAACCTATTTACTTTCTAGTAGATCAATAATGATGTCGTAACATAGGGTTATCATCACAAGTAAGCCTAGCCTATACAAATACGCATATACTCCAAAAACAGAAATTCTGCCCAATAAAAGCACTTCATGTCGCAACTTATATTTGAAACAGAAAGCGGCCAAAATGGAATTTATATCATTCAAAAAAGATGTAGTTACATCTCTTAAGCTTGAAAATAATCAAGAATCACCGCAAAATATGCTTTGTACGAAAAGATATAATCAAAACACTAACAATTGAACATACAGGATTTCTAATTCCAAAATCTGGACAGAACATGTCATATGTTGCGTCCCTTATTTCGTAGTCATAAAAGCTAAATTAGAGTTTACCATAAATAGAAGAGTTGTAGGTATAGGAATCAGCTTTCCAAATCATATTTATTCACCGAAAAATGAGTTATACAGAACGAGAAATTCTAAAAGTACTAAACACTACTCAGCTAAAAAAAACAAGTTTTGATTACTCACCAAAAGGTAGGATGTCTCTACTTCCAGCTAGAAGGACCAAGGTTGTCTCTTGTGATTTTGATGAACAACTGGTTAGAAAATGTTCTTCGGTTCTTGGACTTCAGTTCCAAACGAAAATCACAAGAGGAGGTGTGATAATATAGTCTTAAGAGTGATGCTTAGTCACATATACAACTGTCACTAAAAGGTGCTGCCCCAAATTATTGTGTGCTGCCCAAAATGTATACATATACACCTATATGTATATAATTGATACCAACACTTTCAATTCATATGAAATTTTAATTAGAAAAATTACGTTACTACCCCCATACAATACCTAAAATTACGAGCACAATTTATTTTAAACAAGGTTGCAAATATCACAAAATTTCAAGTTCCCAAAATAAGAGTAAAACATATTATAGTAATTAAGAAATGATGCATCGACATGCAAGAGTTGGTCTAGTATTTTAGGGGTTTTACAACTCTCTCACCCTTAATAAATTTCGTCTCAAAATTTACCTTACACTAGTCCCGGAACAAGTGCGGATATAGGGTCTTCATGTCTTCTTCTCTTTCCCAGGTAGCTTTTTTTTCAGAATGGTTTCTCTTGTTACTAAGTTGCTTTACTTCTCAAGCTTGAATTAGAATAGGTTCTTCATTATACGTCAAGTCAGGATTAACCTCAATAGATTCAACTAGAACAACATGAGATGGATCAGAACGATATCTTCTGAGCATAGAAACATGGAAGACATTGTGGATCTTGTTTAACTCAGGTGGCAACGCCAATTTATATGCAACAGGTCCAACCTTTTCAAGTATCTCATAAGGTCCAATAAATCGGGGACTAAGTTTTCCTTTCTGGCCAAATCTCATAATCTTTTTCCATGGAGACACCTTTAAGAATACTTTATCTCCAACTTGATATTCAATATCACGCCTTTTACGATCAGCGTACGACTTTTGTCTATCCGAAGAAATCTTTAGACGATCTTTGATAATTTTTACCTTGTCCTCTGTATGTTGCATAATTTCAGGACCAATAAGATTTCTTTCACCAATTTCACTCCAACAAAGAGGGGTCCGACATTTTCTTCCGTATAAGGCTTCATAGGGAGGCATTCCAATACTCGATTGGTAGCTATTATTGTAAGAAAATTCTATCAAAGCCAACTGTTTGTCCCAACTACCTTCAAACTCCATAATGCAAGCTCGAAGCATATCCTCCAAAATTTGTATCACTCTTTCCTACTTGCCGTCAGTTTGAGGATGGAACAAAGTTATAAAACTCAACCTAGTACCCAAAACTTCTTGCAATCTACCCCAAAATCTAGATGTAAACCTTGGGTCCCGGTCTGATACAATAGACACAGGCATCCCATGTAGTCTTACAATCTCATTAATATACAACTCGCCTAAACGCTCAAGTGAGTAATCCATCCTGATTGCTAAGAAATGAGCACTCTTGATTAGCATGTCCACCATCACCCATATTGCATCATGATTTCTCTGAGTGCGAGGAAGTCCAGAAACAAAGTCCATAGTTATTCTTTCCCATTTCCATTCCGGCATCGACAAGGGTTGTAGTAAACCCACTAGGACTTGATGTTCTGCCTTTATTTGTTGACAAACCAAACATTTAGAGACGAACTTAGCAATGTCTCTCTTCATACCATTCCACCAATAATTTTCTTTGATGGTCCGGTACATCTTTGTACCTCCAAGATGCATTGCATATGGTGAAGTATATGCCTCATTCAATATTTCTCTCCTCAATTTGTCATCATTAGGGACACATAACCTGTTTTGATAAAATAAGCCACCATCCTCCGTAAATGTAAAATCAAGTTTTTCCCCACTCTGAACTTCTCTGGTCAATTTTACAAATTTCTCATCTAACATTTGTGCTTCTTTTACCTGTTCAAGTAATATTGGTTTTACTTGTAAATTAGCAATAGCTGAACCATTTGAATCAAGTGTAAAACAAACATTCATGGCTCTTAACTCAAGGAACAAGGGTAAAGGACTCAAAGAAATACTTGCGAAGGATTTTCGACTTAAGGCATCTACAACCACATTGGCTTTACCTGGATGATAATCAATCGTGCAGTCATAATCCTTGATGAGTTCAAGCCATATACGTTGTCGAAGGTTTAGCTCCTTCTGAGTACCCAAGTACTTTAAGCCGCCATATAAATAATGCCGCCATATAAATAATGCCGCCATATTTTTAAAGCAAACACTATAGCAGCAAGTTGAATATCATGAGTAGGATAATTCAATTCATGCGGTTTTAATTTCCGAGAGGCATAAGAAATTACCTTCCCTTCTTGCATCAAAATGAATTAGAGACCATTGTGAGAAGCATCATTGTATACTACATACTCTTTCCCTTCAATTGATAGAGTAATTATAGGCGCTTGAGTCAACAAGGATTTGAGAGTTTCAAAGCTCTCTTGACATTTGTCATCCCAAATAAACTTTACTTCCTTTTGCAAGAGCTTAGTCAAAGGAGAGGCAATAATGGAAAAGCCTTTCACAAATCTTCTGTAGTATCCTGCTAAGCCCAAGAAACTTCTTACCTCAGTCGGACTTTTGGGAGGTCTCCATTCAACAACTTCTTGTATTTTACTAGGATCCACCTTCACACCTTCAGTTGATACAACATGTCCCAGAAAAGCTACTTCATCAAGCCAAAATTCACACTTGGAAAATTTAGCATAAAGTTCTTTCTCCTTCAAATTTTTCTAAATAATCCGGAGGTGTTTATCATGGTCTTCACTACTTCTGAAAAATATTAAAATATCATCTATAAAAACAACCACAAACTGATCAAGATAAGGCTTGAATACTCGATTCATTAGATCCATGAATACCACAGGAGCATTTGTCAATCCGAATGGCATCACCAAAAATTCATAATGACCATATCGAGTTCTAAAAGCAGTTTTAGGAATATCTTTCTCTCTAACACGCAGTTGGTGATATCCAAACCTTAAATCAATTTTTGAGAATACTTTAAATTAGTACCTTTAAGTTGGTCAAATAAATCATCAATTCTTGGTAGTGGATATCTATTCTTGATTGTTATTCTATTCAATTGTCTGTAGTCAAAACAAAGCCTAAGAGTGCCATCTTTCTTCTTTACGAATAAAACAGGGGCTCCCCAAGGAGAAACACTAGGTCGAATAAAACTTTTCTCAAGTAGTTCCTGCAATTGAGCTTTCAATTCTCTTAACTCTGTTGGAACCATTCAATAATGGGTGATTGAAATATGAGTAGATCCAAAAATAAGTTCGATTGGAAATTCAACCTCTCTTTCCGGGGGAAATCCCGAAAGGTTTTCTGGAAATACTTATGGAAAATCACATACAACATGTATGTCCTTGATACAAGGACTCTTCAACTGTGTATGAACTATGTGAGCAAGGTATGCCCCACAACCTTGACGTATCAACTTTCTTGCTAAGGCCGTAGAAATAAAACTAGATGTCACTGATCTTTCACCTTGTACAATGATGTGTGAAAATGTAGGATCTTTAAAAGTCACATGCTTAGACCTACAATCTACCACCACATGATATTTATAAAGCCAATCCATCCCGATAATAACATCAAAATCCTTGAAGGGCATTTCAATCAAATCAACAGGGAAGATTAGGTTTTAAATCACGAAGGGACAATCTTGGTAAATTTGAATACACACAACTTGATAACCCAAAGGACTTTCAACCAGCACATCATAATTAAGTCTCACAGATTTCACATTTTCAGGAATAACAAGTGATGAACAAATATAGGAATGTGTAGAACCAGGATCAAATAATGTAAACACACATAAGCGAAATAAGTGAAATTTACTGACAACCACATCTTGTCCATCTTTATCATCCCTCTGCCTCATAGCATAAGCGCGTGCAGTAGCCCTTTGCCCACTAGCTTGATTAGCTCCACTTGTACCTGTTTCCTGGGTGTTCTTATGTCTTGCACCTATATTAGTTTGAGGAGGATTTACAGAAGGCTTATGAACTGATCCTTCAGTTCTCAACGATGGAGCATTATTAGGATTAGGACAATCCTTCACTTTATGATCAAAGCTCCCACAATTGAAACATGCACCAGAAGATCTCCTGCAAGTACCATAATAATTCTTTCCACATTGTGGACAAGTGGAAACGCGAGGCTTGCCTTGGCTATAATTTTGAGTGCTAGCTGTAGAAAATTCTTATTTGTTTTGCCTTTGTTGAGATGGCCTGTTATCACTACCAGCCTTAGAATTATCAAACCTTCCCCTTTTGGATGGACCCCTAAAATTTGGTCTAGGATTTCGGAATCTGTTTTCATGTCTACTAGCTTCTTCTTTATCAAGTCATTCCCAAGTAAAAGCAGTAGACACTAACTTAAAAAATTTCTGATGTTGCAGGATCGCCACATTCTTCCTAATGGAATCATTTAAACCGTCTTCAAACTTCCTACACTTGTCTTTTTACTCTTTAATAATACCACCAGCATAGGGAGAAGCCTTAGAAACTTTTGTTCGTATTCAACAATAGACATGCCTCGTTTCCTTAGATTCAAAAAATCTTTTTTGTTTGCATCACAATAAGCAGGTGGGACATACTTCATACGAAATTCCTTAAGAAAATCATCCCAAGTAAGAACAGGAGGTTTTATCTTGGCATTCGGAACACTTACCCACCAATCGTAAGCATACTTTTGTAATAGTAAAATATTATAATTAAATTTTTGCAACATATAAACACTCTAACTGCTCAAAAACTCTCTCCATGCGATCAAGCCATTGTTCAGCATCAGTGGGATCAACAATGTAACACCCCGAAATTTCTATGACTTAAGTTAGAGACTCACCTTATGAATAATGACTTAAAAATACTTAAAATGATGTTTCTAAATCTAAATTAATGCAATTGACTTGGTTTGGAAGAGTAAAAGTGTAAACATCAAGAAACGACCATGACGTTTGGAAACTAGAGTAGAATGTGCTCTAGTGTGTCCTTAAGTTTTGGGCAGGTTTGGGACTGTCGTATGATGGTATAATCATGTAAAAAGGTTTACATTAGGTAAAAATATGTTTATAGGGTCAAAACGTTCAAATACGATGCCCCGGGACCACCCTAAGGTCCCCCAAGGAGGACCCCAACCTTGGCCAAGCAAGGTGCCTTGGCAGCTTGCAAATTTCTCTTGGAAGGAACAAGGGCGCGTCGCGCACTTGATCCTCCAAGGAGCAAAGAGTTTGTTCGCAACGCGGTCGTGTCGTGGACTCTACTGTCTCGAAATTTAATTCCAAATATCTTCAGGGAACAGCTCCGCGTCGCGGACTTGTTCCGCGACGAAAATGCAGAAATTTAGAAATCGGTTTTTATTTCATTAAAGAGTCGAACCAAGTGAGGGGTATTTAGGGTACTTTAGGGGACGTATATATAATGATTTTAAGACAATATACCTCACTTTTATCAATCAAACACAAAACCCCAAAGATCAAAACCTAAAGTTCCTCCTTCTCTCTACTCTCTCTCTTCCCAAGAACTTCATTGAAGAAGATTGGAGCTTCAAGAAGAAGACCAACTCTCCAAGGTTTCAACTCGGATTTTCGTGGTTAATTCTTCAATAAGGTATGGTTTCTTATCACTCTTGGGATTCCTTTACCTAAGAGGCCCCTTCAAGATGAATTTCAAAATCTCCAATTTCTAAGTTTTCAATCCAAAAACGTGGGTCTTCTTTCTAAAGTGAAATTGATGTTATAAACTGACTTTGATTGATGTTATATGAACAATTATGGTTGAATTTATGTTGTATTGGTGGTTTCTTAAAGAATTCCCCATGAGACCCATGTTTCTCCTTCTTTTCCTAATTCTAACCCTAGTTTGTGTTGGATATTAATTGAAGGCTATGAATTGAATGTGAGGTTATGTAATTCATGTTTGTATGATGATTCTAACCTAGGTTATGTATAATTTCTATGAAATTAGGGTTGAGTCTTTGAATGAAGCCTCGAAGGCTATGAAAGGAATATGTCAATTGCTTATATTGATGTTGATTATGTTATTGCTTCATGAATTACCTTGTATTATGTATTGGCTATGAATTGTTGGGTAATTGAAGTATGAATGTCCCATGGAGGGCAAGAAGGTATGAAGGTTTGTTCTTCTTTGAACTCAAGTATAAAAGGTCAATTACTTAGATTGTAATAATGCTATACCTAATGTGTTGTTGTGGTGTTGATGACCTAGTTTCCTCATCCTTAACCCTCTACACTTGAATTAGCTATGAAGTATGTATGTATGTTATGGTATGATTGCTATATGATAGAAAGGTAGTTCTCATGATTATAGTGTAATATAAAGTGAAAGGTTTACTCACTTGCTAAGTGTTTCTAAAGTGAAAGGATTGTTACACACTTATGAACACATATGAGCTATTATGGTAAGATGTCTACATAAAAGTCTAGTAAAGGCTAATGTGAACTTATGTGATGACTAAAGATGATTACAAAAGGGAATTAGATGCTTAGCACCAAAAGGGCATGTAAATGAGATGGGGGTTTCACGTTTAGTAAGTCCGGCTCCCCACATGGATTTGCTCACGTTTAGCAAGTCTGGATTATCCACGGTATGTGTTGTCTCATGAGATGGAAACCCCCACGTTTAGTAAGTTAGGGTTTCTAGAAGCAATCTTCTTGACCCTTAACTATGTGCCAACATAGGACTTTAGCTTAGTGTATCCACCTAGATAGCTATGGACGAATGGTTACACCTTAGGCAAGTGTTAACCCTCTCTTTTCGGTGTGGGAATAGAACACCGGATTCCATGTTGCTCTCATGGTCTATGTCGGTTATTGCAATATTTCCCTAATGTAAAAGTAAATGAAGGTATGAAAGACGTGAACTCTTACTAGGGCTTTCTTAAGGGTTTCTACATAGTGTAAGGGAGGCCATGAGACTTCTCTTGCACATTGCACTTGTGGGATCCTAAGAGATGGTTGTAGTAGTGTTCTCTTATGATTATGATGATTATGATTTATGTATGTTGAAGCTATGATATGTATGATCATTATGAATATGATAAGTTATGATGAAATATGACCTTATGAATGTATGCATGAAGTCGGTTGCCTAATGTGATACTTGGATTTGAATAGGGTTATGGGGTTCTATTCTTTGCATTGCACTAGTATTGCTTGGGTTGTCTACATGTTGGGATGATATTGTGTTGGTTTGGACTATGATGCTTACTATGTGTACATATTGGATTTACTTGGTAAAAAGAATGTTTTGACTAAATGTCCTTTTATGCATGTTGCAATGGTTTTTATGCATAGTAGCCATACCTAGTACGTGTGTTGTACTAACCCATATTTTCCCCCTTTTTCCCCAACATTTAGATTTGGGCCGTTGAGGATTCAAGCTTACTTCTCAAGACACTTGGAGTTGCTTCCCAAAGTTGGTGAGTTCTCAAGTCCGAGGACAAGACCCTATGATCTAGCTTCTATGTTTAGTTCTTTTCTTATGCTGAAAGACGTTGTTGTACTTTCCTATTTCAAGACTTCTTATTGATGTAAGGGCTAAGTCCCATTTTCGATACTTCTATGTCTAGATGGTACATTGTGATGAAGTTAGATTCTATTTTCGTATATGAAGTGAAGTTGAACTTCCAAAGTAAATTTTTTAAATATTCCGTGATTTTATTCTATGATATATGCCATGATGAATATTAAGGACTTGTATAATACCTCTTCGAGGTTGAATACGCCGGTAACGACTAGGGGGTGCTTTCGGGTCGTTACAAACAGTGCCTTTAAACTCCACTCCACCCATTTTCCTTATTTTCTCAAAGTTAATCCCGTGGGGATCATGCATCGATTCAGCCATGTGGTGGAACAATTCATCCATTTGTTGAAAATGAGGATTCATGGTTTGAGTACCATGACTCATGTGAGGATGTGGACCAGCTCTTACACCCTGATGGTTTCCCACTTCAGAACCACTAGTGTGGGGAACATACTGATTCGAGATATGTTCTCCAACCCCTTCCAGTGCATGAGGTTGGGAAACAGAGGCACCGGAACCTTCACGAGCAGCTTCCATAGGTCGGTCAGAAGAAGTGGCCATGACTTAATTCCTTCAAAAGGAAAGATCACATTGTATTAGGGATATGTACCTGATGCATATGCAGTCTACATGCGATAAAAACATTACAAACCATGTAATTGAACAAATAATACAAATAGAACCTTTTTCGAAAGTGAACAAGTATACAAGTAATTCAAATCAAAATTCCTAGAACCACAAACCTGGCTCTTATACCAACACTTATAGCGATCCTTTTTAAAAAAGACTTAACTTAACCTTGCAAAACCCAAAAGCGATTAACGAGGGCATACTGATTATAATCTAGTAGAGGGATTAGATGCATAATGACCTCCAAAAAGTAATTTAAGAAAATAACTGACGAGCTTTTCATGTATATATATTATTCTCACACTCAAGAATGAAATAACAAGAATATTACAAGCTTCCAAGTACCGAAATCGGCCACACTCATGCTTCACACAAACATTCGAAAGTAATACCAGATTTAGGATATTACAAGACTTGGGTTTACACACTCCAAAAACAACCAAACATATAGCCATATTTATATTAAAACTCATGGTGACATGATCAAATCAACCCTCAAAATCCCATGTAAATATACAACACATAGAATATGTACAAGTCCCAAGGTTTATACAAAATATAAATGCCTATATGCAAATGTGATCTTCCTTAAGGCTCTCAAAACATCCATATCCAATGGCCAGCTTCAAGCATCATCTTGAACATCCCCTACAATAGAAACAACTATCGCTAAGCATATAGCTTAGTGGTGTAAAACCTATAGCTTTGGAACCCTCAAATTCAGCAAGTTATCATTCTCAAGTCAAGGGAAGCATAATTGAACATAATAAATAAATCAAGTAAACAATATATAAAGAGTATCCAGTTATATATTTAAAGATCCAAATGTCAAGAACGCTCATAGCACAGTTTTCCAAGATATTCAACAACAAGGCTCGCCCAACATATACATCACGTCGTCACACCAAGCACAAGCAGGTATCAAGAAGGGTCAAAACCCAATAATCAAGAGAACCAAGAACCATATTAAAAATGGCTTTCCAGTTCGTACTAAAATGGAAAACTTCCATTCTTAAGACGGACTAAAAATCCCGAGTCAAGATAGTAAATGATCCGAATCAACAGGCATTCCAAGAGTGACAAAGACACAGCCACAAGAAGTACAAGGTCCCAACAAGAGTACTAAGTGATCAAACAATCCGTACAAGTGGGCGAGTTACACAAGCGTCTTTAAAGTATTAAAGAATACCAATACGAGAATGCAAAGTGACAAGAGGTAACCAAGGTACCAAAGTAAACTTTCAGATATACCAGCACATAAAAAGAGTGCATGTATAATTTTATACACAAAGTTCAGTTCTTTAGCACAAAAACAGTCCAACACAACTTAACGAGTTCAAACGGTAAACCAACCAGCGTATCAAAGTCTTCAACTCGTACACGAGGATATACAACCTTAAAAAATGAATTCAATAACTTATTTACTTTCCATTAGATCAATAATGATGTCGTACAGAGGGTTATCATCACAAGGAAGCCTAGCCTGTACAAATACGACTACACTCCAAAAACAGAAATTCTGCCCAATAAAAGCACTTCATATCGCAACTTAGATTTGAAACAGAAAGTGGCCAAAATGGAATTTATATCATTTATAAAATATGTAGGTACATCTCTTAAGCTTGCAAATAATCAAGAATCTGGACAGAACATGTCATATTATGCGTCCCTTATTTCGAAGTCATAAAAGCTAAATTACAGTTTACCATAAACAGAAGAGTTGTAGGTATAGGAATCAGCTTTCCAAATCATATTTATTCACCAAAAAATTAGTTATACAGAACGATAAATTCTAAAAGTACTAAACACTACTCAGCTAAAAAAAACAAGTTTTGATTACTCACTAAAAGGTAGGATGTCTCGACTTCCATCTAGAAGGACCAAGGTTTTCTCTTGTGATTTTGATGAACAACTGGTTAGAAAATGTTCTTAGGTTCTTGGACTTCAGTTCCAAACGAAAATCACAAGAGGAGGTGTGATAATATAGTCTTAAGAGTGATGCTTAGTCAAATATACAACTGTCACTAAAAGGTGCTGCCCAAAATGTATCCATATACACCTATATGTATATAATTTATACCAACACTTTCAATTCATGTGAAATTTTAATTAGAAAAATTACGTAACTACCCCCATAAAATACCTTAAATTACGAGAACAATTTATTTTAAGCAAGGTTGCAAATATCACAAAATTTCAAGCTCCCAAAATAAGAGTAAAACATATTGTAGTAATTAAGAAATGATTCATCGACATGCGAGAGTTGGTCTATTATTTTAGGGGTGTTACAGTATTAGTGGAATAGTATGAAAAGGAGTATTGCAGTGATTAGGCAAGAAACCATTTGATTCTAGGCGAATTAGGGTTGAAAAATGAGTAAGAAAATTTGTCAAGTTTTTTTGGACAGAGGGCTGGCGCACCGCGCCAGAGAAAACGGTCTGTAATTTGGATCCTAGGGTGCCGCACCACTAAGTGCACCCCAACCTTTTATCTTTAGTTCAAGGTCTGGCACCCCGTGCCACTCAGTGCGCCAGGGTTGCTACATCCTCTACTCTTTCATCCTTCATTTAGTATGAGTTCCCTTGAATCGTACCTATGTTTTCTATGTGATATCTACAGTCTAAGGTACGTCTTAACATCAAGCGATCATCCATAACATGAGATCATTACCCTTGAATCCATAATTCAAATTCTAGGAAAGAGTTAAGAGTCATGTCTTGAGAGTTCTTCGTGTCATTTTAAGAAGACTTTTACAAATCTTTCAAACTTTTTTAAAATGTCTTGAGCATTGAGTTGAGGAATAGTAGAGATAAATTAGTTTCTTTTAAATGATACATGGGAACTAAGTATTCCCAAGAGAAAATGTTCTTATAGTTAAGATGAGAGAAAACATCGCTTTCCAAAGAGTTCATGAATCATTTTTAGTATTATCTCTTTTAAGAGAATGTTTTTTTAGTAATAATCACAAAACCAAAAAAATAGGAAATGTTTTCTTTAAAATATAATGAGCTAAGTATATTTTGGGAGTAGTATTGAGCACCGATATGGGAAAGAGTTCATAGAACTTACTGCCCCCATAAACCATGTAGCCAACGTGGGTAGAAAAGGTCATAATTTTTAGATGATTCCTCATTGTTCTTTAGCATAGACTAGTGGATCCACTTAGTTAGTAGGTTCTATAACCCCGACAAAGTATATGACAGTTCTGGCAGCGTGGGCTAGATGTTGTACCATCACATATCTCATAGTGGTGGTTGTCTGTTAGAGAATCTCCCAACATTTTTATTCTATATTTTTACATAAAAACATATACTATATTGTATTTTCAAATACACTGAGATGTTATCTACTGTTTTGTCCATCAACCTTAATACCATCACTTGTAATAACATGACTAAGAAAAGCTATTGAAGTAAGTTAAAAATCACATTTATAGAATTTAACATATAACCTGCAATCTTGGAGAGTCTGCAATACAGCTCGCAAGTGGTATGCATGCTCAATTTCTGACCATGAATATATAAGAATGACATCAATAAACACAATCACAAATTCATCCAAGAATGGTTTGAAGACCCGATTCATAAGAGCCATAAAGGATGGTGGGGCATTTGTAATCCCAAAATACATGACAAGGAATTCAAAATGGCCATACCTCAGCCTAAATATTGTTTTTGGGATATCAACTTCCGTGACTCGCAGCTGATGGTAAGCAGACTGCAAGTCAATCTTGGAACAATATTTGGCACCTTGTAACTGATCGAATAAGTCATCAATCCGTGGAAGGGGATATTTATTATTTATAGTGACTTTAGTTAGTTTTCTATAGTCAATACACATCCATAAGGATCCATCTTTCTTTCGAACAAAGAGCACTGGGGCATCCCATGGGGAAGTACTTGGCTTGATAAAGCCTTTATCGAGCAAGTCCTTCAAGTGTACCTTCAATTCTCTTAGCTCTACAAGTGCCATTATATATGGAGGAATTGATATAGGTTGCGTATCATGAAGCAAGTCTATAGCAAAATCAATTTCCCTGTCTGTGGGTATTCCTAGAAGATCATCTCGAAATACCATTAGACATTCATTCACAATAGAAATTGACTAAAGAGTCATGGGCTCCTTATCAGTGTCCTGTACATGAACCATATGGTATATACAACCTTTAGAAATAAACTTTTGATCTCTAAGGTATGAGATAAACTTACCCTTAGGTGTGGCTACATTACCCTTCCACTTGAGGACTGGCTCACCTAGTAAGTAAAATATGACTATCTTTGCACGACAATCAATATTAGCATAGCAAGCTGCCAACCAATCCATACCCATGATAACATCAAAATCTATCATAGTAAATTCAACTAAATCAGTGGGGGTTGGACGATCATTAATTAACTAACACGCACCAAGGCTACCCTCTGGACGCAGACACAAGACCTAGGATCACGAGTGACCCCAAGCTTACCCTGCTGGCATAATCATAAACATACTAAAGATAAACTGAGCAATAAAACTATGAGGAAGCTAAATCATATGAAAGTATGAAATGATGGGCAACACCCATATACTATGAATATAAGAAAAACCGAGAGTTTGAATATAAGTGAAAAGTCAAACTCTATGACTAAAGATGAAACTAACTATGTCTGAAATAAAGCCTCTACTGACTAGAAATGCTGGGAAATGCCCCAGCTAGATCTAGCAAAACTGAAACTAAAGCTAAAAGCGAGAAAATAATCATGCCACTAGTCCTCAAAGAATGAGGACTCACCACTAATGCTGATGAAATGTAGTTTGGGAACCGATATATGTATGATCTGATTGTTGAAGACCTAAACGTACATCACGAGAAGATGTAGCACAGAGTATGCGTCAATATTTGAATGGTACTGAGCATGTAGAATATGATAAAGCTTAATAATAACATAACTGAACAAGTATTAAAGCAATACTATAATCTGAACATGATAAGGATACTGAAAGTGTTGTACATGACTAACCTAAATGCAATGACCAAATTTATAACATGCTGAGACTGAATACTGAACTATATTGATAACATGGTCAATTCAATAGAATCTTACTGAATTGTGAGGGGGCTACTAATAACCGGCATAAAACCACATGAGCTAAATATCAAATCTGATGTATATGCCCCATCGAGAGGACCCAATATACCCTGCAAGAGGTAGAGAGGCATGCTAGCGAGATCACTAAAATGATGCCTACAGAGGGGACTTACAACCTACGGGGCACGTAGTTATGGGACTTGAGGGTGACTGACCCTAGTCCACTCTGTATTAAGCTTCCCATTTGATTAAGTAAATTTACATGTTATCACTGAAATGCTGAAATACTGGATAGCTCAAAATACTTATATGCAAACTGAGAATGCAACATTTATATACTGATAATAATGCATCCGAAAATTGAGGCATGTTAATATATATAACTAAATTTACTGACCTAGTATGTGTAATTTCATGAACTAAAATAACCACATAGCTAGGGTTCTAATTTTATGCATGAATCTGGGCAAAAACAATACAACAACATGATAATATGATTTGGATCATTCTAACAGCTAAAAACCCAATAATTTTAACATTAAAGAAACCCTAGGTCTAGATAATAATAAGGGAATCAAGATTCTGACTGAAATCTAGGGACCTAATGGGTGAAAGGAACCCATTAGTGAAATTCCACATACCTAGTGACGAATTCCACGAAGAAATTTTTCAATTTCTGGGCTGAAACTGATGGAACCTTGTTGCGTTCTTGAACTAAGGTTCTTCGACCTCTTTCTCCTCTTACGCTCTAATTTTTTCTAAGTTTTTATGAATTATCTGACTTATGTATGTTCTAGTAATTCTTCTAGGCAAAAACTGACCAAAACCACGTAGTTTAAGGATTAAACAACATAGTTTAGGTGTCCAACAAATAGGGGAAAAGACAGAAATAACCCTACTTAAAAATCTGGAGGGGCTGACCACAGCCACTTTCACTGACCATGAAAGGGACCACAGATGTAACGACTCGCAAAATGATAGGATAAACTAGAGCCTAAACGTGAGGGTTAATGTCAAGAGTTAAGGGGTTTAGTTGTTAAACGTTAAAGTACGTACTAGACCCCTAAGTTTAGAGGTCCTTTTAAGGTTTGGATGAGGGTGCAAGGCCAAGAGCCAAGCCAAAAAGGGGCAAGCTTAAGCCAAAGGCCAAGGCTGCCCCAAGTTGGCTAGACACTGCCCAAGGACCACGACCACTTTGACGACCAGTGGTCCTGACCACGCTCCGTTAAAAGGCTCATGAAGGTCCCTTAGGCATGTGTGAGGTATGGCAGTAATGCCTAGCCGATGCATAGGAATTACGACCTTCACCATGACTCGTGGTCTTGGCCACGGAGCGTAGGAGGTGTTGTGTTCTTGCCATGGCTCTTTGGGAGCCTAGGATGCATGAAACACCATCTAGACACTACCTACCATCACCACGAGGGTCTTCATGACCTGTGATGGCCACCACAAGTCGTGGTGTCAGCCGTGGTGGCAAGGCAGTGTGCCTAGAAAAGGTGCCAAGCCAAGGCACCCCTTCACGAGCCACTTCATGACTCATGGTCATGACCACGGGCCGTGGGAAGGTTCGTTGGGTTGCCTTAGCTTGGTGGGAGTGGTGTATGATTGTGGAGGCTACACCGTCAAAGACCATGGGCCCCACCATGAGTCCTGGTTCCCTAGATGGTTCATCGAAGTGGTCGTGAAGGTCACTTGGTGGCAAGGTAGGCAAGGCACCTTGGCCAAGCTACTACCTCCGTGACCACGAGTATCACCACGACTCGTGGTATTGACCATGGATCGTGGGAGCTATTGTATACTTGCCTTAGCGTTTGACATCTTGGAAAGTTGGAGGAGTACACTGGCTAGGGGACCACGGGCACCACCACGAGCCGTGGTTCCCCTCACGACCCGTTTCGTTGGGCATGGTCCCTGATGGGTTGCCTAAGTTGAGGGATTTTGAATAATTTCGTTTTGTTTAATTAAGTGGTGTTTATTTTAATTGTTTTATATCACTAGTATATATAGTTTTAAGTCCTAAAACAAGTCATTTACTCATTATTTCCTCAAATCAAAATAAGAGTTCTTCCTTTAAAAAATTATCTCTCTAGCAGTTCCCAAAGAAGAAGAAGAAGAAGTGGGAGCTAGGGTTTGGATTAAAGCCATTTTCTTCATCAAATTTCTGGGGTATCTTAGGAAATGTATGGTGATTCTTCATCAAGGGGTAGATTTCACCCCTAGAGTCCATTCAAAGTAATTTTTCAAAGTTTTCAAGTTCATGAAAAACCTAGGGTTTTACTCAATATAAGGGTTCCTTCTTCAAATGATTTCAAATGGTTACTAATGGAATATTATGATTGTATTAGTGTTTAATTGACGTTTTATGATGAAAATACTCTATGAACCCATGATTTCTCTCAATTCCTAAATTAGGCCGTTATGAAGTGGGTTTGTTGGTGATGAAAGCTTATGATTGAAATATGTCTAAATTGCTTTAGGTTGTTGAATTGTATAATTATTTATGCCTTAATTATGGTGAATTGTTGGTGTGTTGATGATTTCAGATTCATGGCCTTGAAGGCAAGTTATGACTAAATTATATGTTGAAGTAGAATGTGCTTGACTATTGATCTACTTGAAAAGTGGAGGTGTTTACTTACTAAGTATGTGAATGTGAATTCAATGAAGTTAAGGTGATCATGTCTTGAAGGTATTTGTGTGATTATTGAAAGGTTATTTCTCAATTTGACACTTATGAATATTGATGATAGAATATGAAGGGTTCTTCAATGTAATGTATATCTTGAATTTGTAGGCCTATGCATCCTTTTCTTGTATAAATTAATGTATTGTTGAATGTTGAATCCTTGGATCGGTAGGCTAGTGGCACCCTTCCACACATGTTATTAATGAACCTTGGGATCGGTAGGCTTATGGCACATTTCCATTAATGATGGTAATGAACCTTCGGATCAGTAGGCCTATGGCACCCTTCCATGAAGGTTAATGATGAACTTTGAATTGGTAGGCTTATGGCACCCTTTCAAGAGGAGTTAATGAGCTTTCCTAAATGTACCTTGAATCGGTAGGCTTAAGGCACCCTTTCATGTGTTAATGAATGTACTTGGGGTCGATAGGCAAATGGAACCCTCTCATGTGTGATAATGTTAAATTAATGAACTACTCTATGGGAATGTAGGCTAAGCACCGAGTGGATTTGGTTCGATGGAAACTCTCCCGATGTTTAGGCCGGGTTTCAATGATTGTCTACCTTATCCCATAAACCATGTGCCCGTATAGGTATAGCTAGTGGATCCACCTAAGCTATATGTACCGGTCTTCCTTAGGCAAGTAAACCACCTCTTTACGGTGTGGGGATTTATTACACTAGATTCCATGACAAGCTCTCATGGTCTAAGTCGGTTAAACGCTTATTCCCATCATGTGAGAAGTGAAGTATGGTTTCTTGATAGTATCTACAAAGTGTAGGTAGTATTATTGGATTCTATCTATACATTGCACGAGTAGGCTTTGAGAGGGTCATAGTGAGTTCTCTAAATCTTAAATGGTTATTGTATGAATGTGTCCTTAATGAAGTTATTGAAGAATATTTACTCTTACATGCTTAATGTGATTTGCACGCTATACTTGGGTTATATTATGAGTTATTTTCCCTTGTCATGTCGTATGACATGTTATGCCTCTTAAATAGGGATATTGTGTAAAGGTTGAAAGGAATGAAGGGTAAGTTCACTTTTGGTGACTTTGATGTGGTACCCTGGTGTGGATAGTGGTATGGGATGGTATCCATACATTGCACATGGTATAACATGAGGGTTACTTGAGGTGAAGGTAATAATTTACTTGTTGACTTTGTCCAATTTTGATGTTGTGTCTTGTACGATGATTATATTTTTATTGTATGCCTCTTATGCTATTGTACATGATATTTCTGAAAAGTGGCATAATACATGGTTTCCAACCAAAATGTCCCTTTTAAAGCATGTTTTTTCATGGTCACCATACATAGTACATCTTTGTGTGCTAACCCATATTTCTCTTATTTTACTACAAGTGTAGGTTCCGACAAGTGATTGATTCCATCTAGTTTGAAGTGCTTGGATTGAGTCTTCTCCAAGGTTAAAGTGGTAAGTCCTCATAGACCAAGGACAAGTGTCTTCTGAAGTTTCCTTTTATTCATGTAATAGACAATTCTAGACTTTTTGATTGTAAAGGGTTGTGTTAGTTTTCAAGACTTTGTTTTAGACGGCCATGTGAGACTTAGACTTCCGCTGTGTTTTAAAGTGTTTCTAAATTAAGTTTTGAGTGTTTGGATTTTAAATAAGTTTTAAATTCCGCACTATTTTCATTATCGAATGCAATGATATGCTATGGGGCTTGTATAAGACCCCTTCGGGATCAAGTACATCGTGTTACATCCATGGCCTAGACTCAGGTCGTAACAATGGACCATGGGACCGGTCGTGATCCTTGGCCAGTAGCTACTAATTTCTATGGGTCTTGTCCACGAGCCTTACCACGACCCGTGTGGAGGACCACGGACCATGAAGGTCCCCGTGGTCCTCACTTGGGCTGAGGTCTAGTGGCTCAGGTTCACGAACCCTTACCACGGACCATGTGGAAAACCACGGACCGTGAAGGTCCTTGTGGTCCTCGCATAGGCGTGGGGATCTGTGGGCTAGTCTTGGTGTCCTACTGGTTAAGCTCTTACGGACGCCACCATGGTCCTTCGTCAAGACCACGGCCCGTGAAGGGTCCCGTCGTCTTACGTCATGCTATTGTACATGACCGTGGAACCTATCACGGTCCGTGAACCCTGTCGTGGTTCATTGGTTCAGGTAAGTGTCTGCAAAAAAAATCTAGGTATGGTTTTTGAGGTGTTACAATATCTCCCCCTTGGGAACATTCGTCCTCGAATGAACACTAAACTAGATGAAATGGAAGGAGAGAGCTGCAATCCCTACCACTAAATACTAGAAACTGATTTTTGACTAAACTAAGTTCCAAGAACATGCAAATACGCTGAAAATGCAAGTACAAACTGAAGAAACATAATACTAAGACTGAATTTACGCATGAATGACTGAAAAACTAAAAAGGAACTATTACCTCAAGCTGGAATGCAATCGTAAGGAAAAAGGTGAGGATACTTGGCCTTCATGGCTACTTCTACTTCCCAAGTAGCTCCCTCTACGGACAGACTCTTCCACAAAACCTTGACTGAATCGACTTCTTTGTTTCTAAACCTTTGAACCTGACGATTAAGAGTATCGAATGGTGCCTCTTCATATGTGAGACTATCCTTCACTGCCTCACTTTCTAAAGGTACTATAGATGCTGGGTCACCCACACACTTCTTCAACAATGAAATGTGGAAAATCGGATGCACTACTGCTAGTTCTGTTGGCAACACTAACTCATAAGCCACTTTACCAATATTTTTCAAGATCTTGTAAGGGCCTACATATCTAGGACAGAGCTTCCCCTTCTTGCCAAATCTTATCACCCCTTTCATACGTGACACTTTCAGGAAAACCCAATCATCAATTTGGATATCTAGTTCCCTTCTCCTTACATATGCATAGGACTTTTGGTGACTCTGGGTTGTCTTAAGTCTATCTCTAATGAGTTGCACTTTCTCCATACCATCATGAACTGAATCTGGCCGTATCAAGGATGCTTCACCTACTTCAACCCAACCAACTAGAGATCTACATCTACGCCCATACAATGTCTCATAAGGGGCCATCTGAATGCTGGAATAGTAACTATTATTGTAGGCGAACACTATAAGAGAAAGGTGATCATCGCAATTACCCTTTAAATAGATCACACAAGCTCTCAACATTTTCTCTAAGGTATGAATGTTACGCTCTGCCTGACCATCCGTTTGTGGATGAAATGTTGTGCTAAGGTTAACCTGAGTACCAAGACCCTTCTGAAATGACTTCCAGAAATGAGAGGTAAACTGAGGACCTCTATGTGAGACGATAGAAAAAAGAACCCCATGCAACCTAAATATCTCATTAATGTAAAGCTTGTCATAGTCCTTCGCCAAGTCTATAGTCTTAACAACTAGAAAGCACGCAGACTTAGTAAATCTATCAACAATCACCCAAATGGAGTCTGTTGTCTATGAGTACGAGGTAAACCTGTGATGAAGTCCATGCTGATCAATTACCACTTCCAAGTAGGAATGTCGATCTCTTGAATCATACTTCTTGGTTCTAATGTTCTACCTTGACTTGCTGACAATTGGGGCACTTAGCCACAAAATCTCCTATATCTCTTTTCATACCATTCTACGAAAAGACTTCCCGCAGATCACGGTACATCCTAGTGGCGCCTGGATGAACAGAATATCTAGAATTATGGGCTTCTTCAAGAATCTGTTGTCTCAACTCACCCACCTTAGGAACACTGTAACACCCTGAAAACTGGCAAGTTTAACTAGTGAGTTTTAGAGCCTTTTGTAAGAGGTTTTGAGTGTAGTATGAGGATTCAAAGTTGTAAAAATGATTCCCGTACTTAGAATGGAGGTTTAAGGATTATGGCCTCAAGGTACGACCTCCAAGAACCACCCAAGGGGTCCTTGAGGGTGACCTCAAGACAACACAAAAAGCTGTGTTTTGGCAGCAACCTACGCTTGGCCACCTACTGACCATAGGTTGACCCACTCCCCATAGGTTGGAGTCGTGGGTCAAGGCTTGGGTTTGTCTATGAAATCTTAGCTCCAGTACTCATCCATGAGTTTCCAGCACGCTCTGTGACCCCACCCACGGTCCGTGGGTGGTGGTTTCGTGAGTTAACACAGTTTTAAGCTTTTAGTTTTTAAGTTGGGACTTAGGGAGTTAATTAGGGGTTAAGGGAGGTCGGTTAGTTAGTTATTTAGCTACCTATAAATACATAATAAGACCCTAAACTAAGTCATTAACTCATTCATTTAAAGACCCCAAAATACATTACAAATATTCTCTCTGTAGAAGTGAAGAAAAAGAAGAAGAAGAAGAAGAAGAAGAAGAGAAGAGAAGAGAAGAGGCCAGATTTCCTCCATTGATTCAAGATTTCTTTTGGTCTTTGAAAAGAGGTATGTTTATCTTATTCATCTATGGGTCCTTCCCCCATAGATCCCACATAGTTTCCCCCAATTGTGAAGTTAAAATCCAATTCTAGTTAGGGTTGATCTTACATTGTGGGTAGGGTTTGGGTATGATTCCAATCTAGTGGATAATATCTAATTATGATTGATTTACTTTTATTTAGTTATATTATGATGAATTCATGTGATTTCTATGGTAAACCCTTATCTAAATTGATGAATGTGATATTTGTGGGTTTATGCCATTAGAGGCAAAGTTGAAGGTTCAAAGGTGATCTTCCTAAATCAATATCATGTACACTAATTGATAAAAGTTAGGATCATCTAATCATGAATTGAACTAGACTTCATTGAATAAGAAGGATATTTACTTGTAAAGTTAGAATTGAACCTCTACGAATCAATTGTGACTAAAATCACTTAGTAGTATGGAATGTGATTGAATATCTTGTAATTTAGACATGAACGACGATAGAATGAAGTTAAGCTTGACAGTAGGGCTTGTAGCCATCTACATTAGGGCTTTGGGGGATAAAGTCAATTTTATGTAATTGTGTTGTGGATTGCTTCTCTCTTACACAATTAGGCATGAATTTGCTAGGAGATCCAAATGTTCTCTCACATAGACGGATTGTAGGTTTACCTAATAACATAAAATGAATCACAGAATTTTAGTCTAGAATATCTTGAAGTTGTGACATATGTTCCCTTCATGTATAGCTTGGCTTAGTAGGATAAGACCAAGGTTGATAGCTTGGGATGGAGGATCTATACTCTCCTAAGGGATAGCTTGATTTGTCATTGTAAAATGCATCTCATGGTAGCATGAGTTAGGAGTATTCATGGTAACCTAGGATTGAGGATTTATACTCTCCTATGGGTAGCTTGAACTAGCATTTTTAGGATGCCTTCTTGGTAGCATGACTTAGTTTGGCCAAGACCATGTCATGGTAGCTTTGGGATAGAGGACATATACTCTACTAAGGGTAGCTTAGGATTAAGGATCCATACTCTCCTAAGGGTAGCTTTAATTTGAATTATAAGATGCATTTCAAGGATAGCTTGAGTTAGGTTAGTCATGGTAGCTTGGGATTGAGGACTCATAATCTCCTAAGGATAGCTTAGGATTGAGAATAATACTCTCCTAATGATAGCTTTCATTTGTACCATAATATACTTGTAAGGGTAGCATGACTTAGTTGGTCTAGGACTATTTCATGGTAGTTAGGATAGGACACTTGTACCTTTCCTAGAATAATTTGGACTTGCATGATAGTGTGTCTTCCAAGGTAGATAGCTTAGCTTAACCTAGTTATGTTAGTAAGATGATAGCATGGTCTAGCCTATTAGGGGGTTATTCCTTGGTAACCTTGAGTAGAGGTAGATAGAATAGAGGGACTAGTCCCCAACTAGTGAACATACATGATAGTCTAAAGAAGTACTTAGTGTGGGTAGTAGTATGGGATGCTATCCATATATTGCACAAGTATGACTTAAGGCTAGGTATGAAGGTTTCACACACATAGTATAGACTTAGCTTGGGTTGTTGATATAGTTGCCTTCCAAGATATGATTGACTAAAAGTGGTAGTTACCTTTTCTATATGAAGAAAGCCAATAGTAAGACCAAAGTAGGGTGAATATGACTAAAATGATTTCAAGGTTATGCTTAGTGTGAAGGGTAGTATGGGATGCCTTTCATGCACTGCACAGGTGTTCTTTGAAGTCACTTAGAAGTATGGTTCCCTTATATTAGAAATGCTTATGACTTAACCATGCATATAGAACATGATTAAGATGACCAAAAAGGGATACTTGGCTTGGGTGGTATTATGGGATGCTATTCTTGCTTTGCACATGTATGCTTTTGAGGTAACTTGAGAATGGTGCTATTATGGTATTGATGACTAAGAGTCAATTATGCCTATATGACTATGAATTATCTCCTATGCTCATTAACTATGTCTTATGTTGACTTATGTCTATATGATGCTTATGTTAGAGATCATGTTATGACTATGATGATTATGACATGACTATGTTATTATCTCTTATGCTTATGTCTTATGTTGACTAACCATTTTGAGATGCTCTTATGATGTTGTGCTATCTTTCATACTTGGTACAGTTTTTACTAACGCATATTGCCTACATCTAATCAAATGTAGGGTGTCAGATATTGAGTTACTTTAGAATCTAAGTTTCTAAGTGTCACGACCCAGGCCTAGGGCCTAGACGTGACCGGCGAATGGGGAACCCGAAGGAACCCCAAACAAGACTCATAGCCTATCATTACACATCCTTGGTCGCGGAAGCAATTAAATGACCATGAGCAATAGGCATAATCAAGGGGGGGAAATCGGGACTAAGGGAGCAAGAAAAAAGAAGAAGAAATGATACATAAATACCATAGATGAGTCAAGCTCAAGCATAATACACAACTTGT
>JAJOOS010015643.1:0-17864 GCA_029582725.1 Solanum chiquidenum
TATATATATATATATATATATATATATATATATATATATGTATGTAGAACATAATTTGTATGGTATAGTAATGAAAATAATATTAATGTGTAAAAACGAAATTAAAATATTAATGTATAAAAACGAAACTAATTTTTTTTAATTAACTAAATAATATTTATTTTAAAAATAAATCGAATGAACTATACACACATATAAATATACACAAAAACACTTTTATTTTCCTTGGTAGCCAAAAAGTTTATATTTTAGTAGTTCAAGAAGTTTGAGAAATAGAAAAAAATTACTTTTATTTTGAAAGGAAAAATATGATGAAATAAATACAAAAATTGAAATAAAAATATTATAGTCTTTTTGCCTTTCTGGCCATTTTTTTCTGGCCATTTAAGATTACCCCTCAACAAAATACATACTGTAAATTCTTGAATATGAGTTAAAAGCCAATAAATATTAGTGCAGAGAATTTGACCAACTGCCTAACTCATAACTACCTACCACCCTTGTCTTAATAGCCCCCTACCCCACCCCACCGCCACCCTACTCCCTCCAATTTGTTGGCAATTCAATTCACAACACAAGAAAGAAATAGTAGTAAAACAAGACAAGTTTGTTTTTCACAAAGTCTTTAACTTTGTATACACACCATATATATTAGCTACTGATTACCAAACACAGAAAGAGAACCAACAACTCTCCCATCACGTTTCCTTTGTGGGGTACCCTTTTTCCTTCTCTTTCTCTACTTCTGTGTTTTTAAGAAAAACCCCACAAACACAAGAGGAAAGATTTGCTGAGAAAACCCCAGAAAAGTTGGAGTTTTTGATTCTTGTATTGACCCTTTTCTTGATTTCAGGTGAGTCTTTGTCTTTTTTCTGCTGAACCCGTCTTTGTTTTTTTGTGGAAAAGAATTAAAGACTGGAAATTGGTTGTTTTGTTGTTTTGGGTAGTTGAAATTTGAGATTGAGCTGAGGTTTTAGAAGAATACATATTAAAGTTTGAATACTTGTTAATTTTCTTGGGTTATCAGTTTGTTTTCTGGGAAGTACTAAGTAAGGATTTGTTCATAGTGGAAGAAAGTTGTGATCTTGATGTGTTATGGGAAGGATTGAGTAGGAAAAATTGTTTCTTTGAAGAAAATTGTGATGTTGATGTTTTGGAAAGGACAAAGTAGAATTTTACATGTTTTTGGAAGGAAGTTGTGAAATTTTGTCTTTTTTGGAAGGAAGTTGTGACTCTGATGTTTAAGGGTGCATAGTTCATGTGGAGTGAAATCCTTATTAGTTGTTATTGATGATAAATAATAGTGAAGTATGGTGCATAGCTGGCTCAGGCTCTGTCAACTGATACTCCACTCTTGTAGAAGAGACCGAAGATCATATACAGTTTATGTGGTTTCTGCTTACATAGTTCCTGTCATTTAGGGGGAATTGGGAATGGTGCATTGCATTTTAGGGAGTGAGAGATTTTGAACTTTGGTTACTTATGTTGATCATTTGTTGTATGGTTCCCTTTAACAAAATATTGATCCTCATGATAGTTCTGCATTGCACAATTTGAGGGATAAATTGATTAATGTCAGATGTTTGTGGATATCCTCTTTATGTGCTTAATTTTTCCTAAAAGTATATGGGATGGGTTTAGTCTTAGAAGTGAGGAATGCTTATGCAATAAAACTTGATTACTAGGCATTCAATGAGACACAACATTGAAGGAATACTTGGAAACCCTGATAATAAATGTTTTGGGAGAATCTTACTTCCATTAGTGTTTTCTGATAGATTTTTATCTTTGCTAATAATCTAATAGATTGATTTCTCTGATGGAAATCTTTAATTGTAAACGGGGATCTGCGCAAAATATGATCTTACACAGGAAATCTGGTCTGTTAATTAATATCTTCTGGATTTCTCTAAACCATATTTAGGATCAGTATCCATGTTGCTTTTCTCGGTTGGATGTTCTCTCTTACTTTTGCTTGTTTCATTTTGCATTAATTTAACAATCTGGATAAAGATAATGAGTGCTGGTAAGGCAAAGCGCTTACTTTTGTCTTGCTTTAAGTCTTTGTGCTTTGACAAAAAAACAAACATTCCTGATGATTCTACTGCAATGCAGATTTCCTACAGACTCTTTTACAATTAATTTTCTACCCTCATCAGCAACCTTTATTCGAGTTTGATATTATTTAACAGTATGAGATGGTTAGACCCATGAATTTTTGTTGATCTGATTCTAGCTAGGAATTCCCTTGATGAATTTATGTCTTGTTTTTTTTCCCCAGGTTCCGGTAGTTTCCTTCCCTTCAACAATGTCAAGCTTGGAAGAGCCTCTTAACCTCGAAAGGTTGCCAAGTTTGAGCAACATTGATTGGCTAGAGAGGTTCTCGTCTGGTGCCTGCAGGCCTGTAGGAGAAGATATGGCAATGGGAGACTCCTGGTCTGATGGGAGAAATTGCAGCTCTTCCAACAGCTGTGTGTAAGTACTTAAAATTTTACTCTTACAGCTAACATATATCATGATTGCAGTGGTGCTTTCCAATTTTTCACTATGCACAACTTAGTGACAAATAGTGATGCTCCCGTTTTCTTGTACTGTTTTTGTGTTTGCACGGGTTTAAAGGTTTCCTTTACTAGTTACTTTGCAGTCCTTTTTTACCAAGGTATTCCTCTTGCTTATTCGTATTATATTTGAACTTCAAGGTTCCTGCGCCTTCCACTGATTTGTTTTTCAGTAAAAAAAGGTTCCGATAGGCTGATATGATTTGTCACTAATTAGCATGAAGTAAATACTAAAAACTTAGCTATCTCCTTGATGATTGCACAACAACAACATACCCAGTGTAATCCCACAAATGGGGTCTGGGGAGGGTAGTGTGTTTGCGAAAACAATTCATAATCTAAATCTGTTTGTATGACTATTATAATGGTTGCTGTTGTTATTTGGATTATTAATTGTCTAATGTCTATCAAGGTCTTGAGCAATGTTTAGACAGAGCTGTTACAATTAGTAGCTAGAATGTTATCTTCTTCATGACAAAGGAGGACCATAACTGTTAAAAATATTCCCCTCTTTCTAGTCTTGAAGACACTGTTATCTAAATTATCAGCAAGTTTCTTGACACTTGGCATCTCAATGTAGATGCTGAACATTTTCAATTTTTTCGTTTAGAATTGCTTGAGTAAATGATGCATGACTATCCTAATATATTTGTCTTCAGTGAAGATAATGACGAATATGGGAGAGAGAACTATAAATGGAGAAGGCATGGATCACGCAACGCCATTTCAAGTCGAAGGTCAAAGAGTCTTAGCAAGAATTATATAGTATGTGGAACTGTGTCTCGTTCACAGTGTTTGACAGATCGTCAACCTAAATCTTACAGCAACCACAGAAGCACAGTGAGAAAAACGTTCAAGGTAATTCTTTGAAGTCCTTTTTGCCCTCTTCTTTCAATGTCTTTGTTTCTTGCACAGATTCCTGTATCCTTCTTCTTAAACATTTTAATTTCTGACTGGTTGTTTCTTTGACCGGTAGCAGTTGTTCAATGGCATGCCAAATCATGTGAAGATAGTGGAAGTTGGTGCAAGGGATGGACTACAAAATGAGAAGAAAACTGTTCCTACATCAGTGAAGGTTGAATTAATTCAAAAACTTGTCTCTTGTGGGCTACCTGTGGTGGAAGTGACGGGTTTTGTTTCTCCAAAATGGGTGCCTCAGGTACTTCTTCCTCTATTTATATATAAGGAAACTTCTTTGCATACAGTGGCGGTGGTACACTTTTTCCATCACAAAATTTGTGTGATGTTTAAGCTTGCTTTTGAGTCTACGTTTTATGGTGTATAGTGATCAGAAAATTCAATAGCTTTGTTTTATGCATTGGCTCTTTGAAACTTGTCCTTTCTTTTCTGATTCTCGTGTTTATTTTTTTGTAGCTGTCGGATGCCAAGGATGTAATGGAAGCAGTTAAGGATCTGGAAGGTGCCAGATTGCCTGTATTGACACCTAATATGAAAGTATGTAGTAGTTGTTGGGAAACCTTTCTTGCTCTTGAGGAACTACAACTTTCTTCCTCTTATAATTATATTGGTGTTATTTGAATTTCTGTTAGGGCTTTGAAGCAGCTGTTGCAGCCGGGGCGAAAGAAGTAGCAGTCTTTGCATCAGCTTCAGAGTCTTTCTCAAAGTCAAACATTAATTGCAGCATTGAGGAGAGCCTTGTTCGATATCGAGCTGTTACATCTGCTGCCAAAAAGCTGGCAATACCAATTCGCGGGTAATGAAAGATCTGATACTTGAGCACAAGGCTGAATTAGTTCCATTTTTCCTTCAGTACTGAAGTAGGTTCTGTAAATTGGACACGTATTTTATGTTGGCATATTTTTATACTGAAGGAATTGCTCTTTGTTTTCTGTTTTCACCGCGACTTTGAATCATTGTCTTCTGGCAATTATTTTGAAGCGAGTCATCTAATTGGACTCAGTTTTCTAACTTCGATTTGCTTAGTCAAATAATGACATGATGAGGACTTCAATATTTCTCTAGGCGAAAAAAAGATTAGAAATCTTAGTTTAGTTTGCTTCAGCTTGGATGTTGTAGCGTGTAACATTTATGTCTTACCATCATACGTGGTACAAAGTTAAATCAGATCTTTCAATGCTCGGCAGATATGTATCCTGTGCTATTGGGTGCCCAGTCGAAGGAGCGATTTCACCTTCAAAAGTGGCATATGTAGCAAAGGAACTTCATGACATGGGATGTTTCGAAATTTCCCTTGGAGACACAATAGGAATCGCTACTCCAGGTAATATTGTAAATCATGTATTGCATTACAATTGAAAAATGCCTTAGTTCTTTCATTGAGATTCAACTGATATGCTATTTATGTTGCGGAAATATTTCTATGTTTAGGGTCCAAAGCTAAAGTATTGTATTGTATTGCTAAAAAAAAGGAATTTTCCCAGTGTGACCAAGCATATTGTGCTAAAAATGCAACTTAGAGTTGCACTATTGCTTCAAATTTTACTTGCAATTGGAGGGTTGGTTAGAGACGATAAACAGAATTTCTAAAAATTAAATTCGTGAAGTGACTTGACGTCTGTTCCATGTTATTTTATTTTCTTTCCAGGAACTGTTGTTCCTATGCTTGAAGCTGTGATGGCTGTGGTTCCTGTTGAAAAGCTTGCTGTGCATTTTCATGATACCTATGGACAGTCTCTTTCAAATATTTTGGTTTCCCTCCAAGTAAGTTCTTTTATCGGAAATCTAGTTGAAGACATGCAATTCTTTCATGCTAGCTTTCTATATATCTGAATCTAAATGTAAGAGTAACCGCATGTCATATTAATTAAGCATTTGAAATTTTAAGCTGCTGAACACTAGTTAGAAGTCACAACTTCTGGTTTTTATTTATAAAACAATCATGAAGAGGATAGGTTTCTAGGATTCGGAAACCAGTAAATGTTTGTGTATAAGTTGTTAAAAAGAGATTATACTCCCTCCGGTTTGTCATGATTATGAGTACTGTCTTTAGTTAAGAAAGTAGAGCTAAGCGCCTCATAATTTCAATGTGCCTTCCCAATGACCTCCCGTACTGGTTTTGTTTTTTCTCAAACCTACTCGAGATTCTATGAATTACGGATGGGAAATACAAAGTTGGAAGGCCTCTAGGGAAGCCTAACCTCTTCAACCAAAATAAGAGCGGAACAAGCTTCACATATCTGCACAAAGCTAGGACCTATGGGGGCAGACTTTTCTGACAACTGGATGAAGAAATAGTCCTTTTTTCTTCCATAAACTTCTTTCTGTCAGTCCAAAATTTTCATTCTTATCTTTACCGAATACTGCCAATGACCATGAAATCTAACATTTTATGTCACATCCATAATTCACTTTTTCTCATTGTATTTGAATTATGTACATAGAGTGCTAGTCAATAAATTTCCGATTGGAATAATAGCCATGCTCAACAAAAGCACGAAATGGTAGTTATTGTCAGTGGCGGAGCCAAGAATTCTTACTAAGGAGCTACAGAAAGATGCATGGACACCACTCCTGGGACTCAAATCTGTGACTAGTACAATTTTGAACCACACGACTACACAAAAAACTTCTCTTATGTCGAGGATTAAATTTTTTGAATATATACACAATTGTCTTCACGCTAGTTTCAACAAAGGAGATTCAATTGAACCCCTCATTACCTGTGGCTCCACCACTGGTTATTGTCATGGAGTTACTGTTTTTTAGTGCATAACTGTTTGTCGTATTGTCCACAGATGGGTATTAGCACAGTCGACTCCTCAGTTGCTGGTCTCGGAGGCTGTCCATATGCCAAAGGAGCTACTGGCAATGTTGCAACGGAAGATGTTGTCTACATGCTTAATGGTTTAGGGATTAAAACCAATGTGGATCTACAGAAACTCCTGGTAGCCGGGGAGTTCATCAGCAAGCATTTGGGCCGCCCATCTGGATCCAAAGCAGCCATTGCTTTGACTGGAGTAACAGCAGATGCATCTAAGATGTAGGAAGGTAAAGCACTCCCAGATGTGATCAAATGGGCTCATCAAGAAGTGCAAAAACCAGAATATAGAGTAGAAGAGATGCCACTTCTATAGAATATACTTATCAAAATATGACCAAAAATAATCTATTTGTGATTGTCTGAAAATTAACATGCCATTATTTAGACAACATCAAGCTGCTCATTGCAGCATATCTAATACAAAGTGATTATTGATTTATACTTCCCTTATTCTCCTTTTTTTTGGTTTCCATTCGGTGTCCGATACCCACATTGGAGCCCGACTAAATTCGGATTCACGCTTAGGGGTGTTCACGGGTCGGTTTGGATCGGTTATTGGTAAAAACCAAAACCAAACCAACTTAATCGGTTCTAAAATTATCAAAACCAAACCAAACCAAATATAATATACATTTATCGGTTTTGTGGTTATTGGTTTCGGTTTGGTTTGGTTCGGTTATTTGGTTGTTAACCATACACAAAAATAAAAGAAACAATTCATTCAAAATGTGAAAAAAGTGACAACAATTCATTCAAAACAAAAAATAGTTAGAATGACTTAAATTATCGAACTTTCGATCACTGAATTTACTATCAATAAAGCTTTAAAATTCACTATATTGGACTAGAAGAATGAGACAATAACATTTTCAGTCCCACAAAGAATTGTCATAAACACTTATATACATGAAATCAATAAGATAAATGTTTTCACCTTGGGCATTCTTGCTTTCAATAAGTAAAGATCTTATGAAAACATATATAAGATCTTTAAAATTGTTTATACAAATAATATATTAAGTATGTATATTAATAAAATATATGTATATAATTCATCGGTTTGGTTCGGTAATTTCTTCGGGGGTTTTCGAATAAAATCATAACCAAACCAAATATTACTGGTTTTCCAAAATCTAAAACCAAACCAAACCAAATCCAAATAAAATCGATTTTATTTTATCGGTTTGGTTTGATTTTTTGGTTTGGATCGGTTTATCCAAATCGTGAACACCCCTATTCACGCTCCCTAACAAAGGCTACTCTGCAATGGCGGAGTTTTGACTAAGGGGTGTCAAAATATAAAGAAGTAAAATTGCGTAGAAATCAAAGAGTATCAATATGTAATATATATATATATATATATACGTAAAAATATTTTTACTCTAGCTACACAGTGTATTCTCCGATGAAGGGGTGTCGGCTCGAACTCGAGAACTCTTGGTTAAGGATGAAGGAATACTTACCACTCCATCACAACTCTTGTTGGTATGTTTGTTTAACTTGTGTTGGCATTGTTCCTTCCCATTGTCATTATTCTTTTTTGTTTAATAAAATACCAACTATCATTTTCGTAATTAATATTTATAAAATACTAACCTCCTAGGGTCGATTTTTTGGGGATAAATAGTAGAATATACAAAATTCATGAGGTCGATATTCTTGATTTTTTTAAAAAAAATAGTTTTCAAAAAAAAATATTTTTCAAAATCGACCTCTCGAGGTCAGTTGTTTTTTTATAAAAAAATAAATAAATTATGATACTGACCTCCTAAGATTGATTTAATTAAATTTATGATTTTTTTTGCGAAGGACAATCTCAAGAGGTCAATTTTCAGTATAAAAATTGGCAACAAAATGTTGATTTTTTCTACTGTCTGTCAAATTTAATATAATTTAATAAAGGGAAAAGGGTCAAAAATATCCTTAACGTATAGGAAATGGCTCAAAAATACCCTCTTTCCACCTATTGGATAAAAAATGCCCTCCCATTCACTTATTTGGATAAAAAATGCCCTCAAGGTTAATTTTAAGCCTAAAATTACCCCTCCTTTTAACAGAAGTAATTAAATATGTGGCATTATTTTTTTTATCCACATGCAATTAACTAAACCCAATTTGATTCACAACCCAAACCCATTTCTAATTAAAAGACCCAATACTTTCTTCATTTTCCTTCACCAAAATTATTTGAAGGAATTAATAAAGTACTGATTTTCAAGATATGTTGAATTTTACTTGGTTTTCAATATTCAACAGTCCCGTTTTCTAGCACAGCCTTGTACATTATACTTGTTCCACTGGCTCTCAAAATGTAAGCAGTGTTTCTAATTCGAGTTCCCTTTCCCCATCAACGTTACTAATTCACCTGTTTTCTGCTCTGTATGCACTTGGATGCTTCTGATAACTTGTCGCCAAGTCAGATTTTGTTGATGATACTGACCCAATTGAGATTTTTCAGTTTTTGACTTGGATGCTTCTATTAATTCGTCGCCATCTCCATGCTTTTGATTTCTTAAACAAGTTCATGACCTTAACCAGTTATACTCTTTCGAGGATGATGCCCAACACTTTATTAATTCACCAAATAATTTTGGAAAAGGAAGATGAAGAAGTGTTGGGTTTGGATCAATGAGTATGATTGTGAATGAAATTGGATCCAATTAATTACATGTGGACCAATAAAATAATACCACATATTTAATTAAAAGAATTTTTAATGCCACATCAGCTTCTGTTAAAAGGAAGGGTAGTTTTAGGCTTAAACTTAACCTTAAGGGTATTTTTTATCTAAATAGGATGATGGGAAGGCATTTTTTATCCAATAGGTGGAAGAAGGGCATTTTTGAGCCATTTCCAATACGTTAAGGCATTTTTAACCCTTTTCCGTTTAATAAATACAATATACTTTCAGCTATTTTAATTTAAACCCGAAACTAATTTTGTCAAACAAATCAAAATCCTCAAAAGACTTAAAAGAAATCATACAATTCTTCAAATATATACAAATATCTAAACATATTGTCTACATCATTAGTCCAAATACAATCATGGTATGTTTGTATAGGGAGGCAATGAAGAGCCCTATAAGGAGAGACTGGTGAGCAGATAAAATTTAATATAAATTTTTGTTGGTCGTCTAAACTATCCACTCTTATTTTATTTACGTGTAGATTATTCTTATCTATATCCTTATCGTTATTTTTATCTTGATTTTCATCACTTGCTATCTACAGTAAAATATATCTAGATATTGAAATATAAAATAACATAAAAGCAAAATCAAGTTTAAAAATACCAATAATTACATATAGAAAATCAACACACTAATTGCTAATTCTTCACTTTCCCATTTTCCTCATTTGTGCATTCTCCTTTTTTAGTTGTTTCATATTCATTAGTTGATCCATTCACCTCTGCATTTGTAATTATTTTTACCTCCTCTCTATTAATTTCTTTTAAATTTTAAAATAGGTTGAAGATGTTTTAATTTATTTTCTAATTCAGCGTTTACTGTTTGGTGAATATTTGATATATCATTTTGGTACACAATATTTAACATATTCTCAACTTTCATCCGACCCACATGTTTAACTTTAGTTTCGATCCATCAAGACTTACAAGTACGCAATGGATATGGAGCATAATATACTTGTTTAATAATAAAAGATCATAAGTACCATGATTCCTCTGTGTTTAACTTCAATGACCTTATACTGTTTAAGTTCTCTTGTACCTTTTTTTGCCGTTGATTGAAATTACATGCATTGAAAAAATATAACTATTTATATGGACAATTAGAATACTCTATTTCTAAAATCTCATATAGTGCACCATAATAATCAACATCTCCATTGTAGTTTACTTCACTACCTTTAATTCAAATTTCATTGTTATTTTTTTTTTATTCTTAAGAGTATTTTTTTATATGAAATTTGAAACTATTTACGTGATATTTAGACATTGTATAGACATTACAAGATCCTTCAAAATATATTTTTCAAAAATTTGATCATATTAAATGGTATTTTTTGTATTATAGATCTATATATTGTCAAGAAATACAAAGTTAGTAGAAGAATGTGTATATTTTGTAATTATGTTAACTTAATAAAGACATTGTTGTTGAAGATAAAGGAAGTTGATGATTGGAACATGTCAAAGGAACAAGTCCAAAGAAGCTGATTGACGTGTTTACAATACTGTTGTAGAGTTAGAGTCACACTAGGATTAGACTACTTATATCGATTAGGATTATATTACGACTATGATTAGATTACTATTAGGATTATAGTACAACTAGGATTAGATTATTTATAATTGCATTATTATTATTATAGTCATAATAGGTATTGTAGTAGAACTCTAAGTATAGTTAACTTAGGACTCAACGAAGCTGAAACTCCTTATCTTTTGTTACTTGAAGATAAGTTTCTTCCCAGCATTACCACATCTTCTTGGCAGTCGAGCTGCCCACAATTAGGTACATGCTTTATTCGGTCAAGGTGCTTGAGATTCAACTCCTTAGCAACACATCTTTCTCCTTCCAATCATCAATGTTGCCACCATCTTTTGCATCCTTCTTAACCGCTACAACTTTCTCAGCAGTCTGTCCAGTGGAACAACTATTTTTACTTGGTTCATAGATGAGATATGTTAGTTTCATCACCTGAATCAATTGGAATATTTGTGTCCTCCATATGAGGTAGTTTGCTGGCTTAAGTTTAATAGAGCAAGCGGTAATGAGTTGGTGAAGTGAGGAGGTTGACATAGTGTTGGTAGAAAGGGCCATTGCAACGTGTGTGTATCTTTTTTTTTTATCAATACTCAGAGAGCGGAAGAACTTTTATGCTCTGATACCATGTAGAAATCTCACATCTAAGATTAGAGAAATCAAGAATTGTATTGATGATTAAAATTGTTGAGTACATACTCCTTATATAGGGAGATAATTGTAGAGTCTTAATAAGGTAGCTATACTTAGAGTACTACTATAATAATAATAGTGCAATTATAAATAATCTAATCATAGTTGTACTATAATTCTAAAAGTAATATAATCCTAGTTGTAATATAATCTTAATCGATATAAGTAGTCTAATCCTAGTGTGATTCTAACTCTACAACAGTGTTGTAAACACGTGTGTTATAAACACATCAGTCAATTTCGTTGGACCTGTTCCTTTGATATGTTCCAATCATCAACTTCCTTCATCTTTAACAAAGTTCAGAAGCTTCAATATTTGTGCCTAAAAATGTGATCACAATAATAAATGAGTTGGAGACTTAGCATCCGAGCTTAGTCAATGTATTGAGTTGGGAAAGAAATTTTTTGAGGAGGATGAGGAAGATAATATGTTAGACATATTCTTTGATAAAGTGGCTAGAGATGACGATCTCTCATCTAGGCAACAAAGAAGTGGAAGCAATAAAAACAAAAGGAAGACACATGGTAGGCAACATAGTTGGGATGGTAAGACATTGATGAATTTGTTCCAAGGCATCTACTATGCGAATGGCCAAGCAGAATCATATGACAATGCAACCAATTTCAAGAAAATCCAATAAATCCAAGAGAAAGTGATAAACTATCAAGTGTTATTGGACATATTTGAAGAAGAAGACAAGTGGAAAATATCTCAAGTTACTTTAGATAGGCAAACTATCTTTTTCAGTTCATACATATACATAAGAAAGTCCGAGATTAATAACTCAACCTTCTTCGTGATGTTTATACTCTTACAATATTTAAGCATCCTCATTTGTAATATCGTAATAGAGTGTATTATAAACTCTATGATGATGATATAATAACTTAGTTTTCTCTAGCTTTTATTTTCTTCATTCTTATTAATTAGTAGAGGTTTGTCACCTCATTAGGATTTGTAAGGTGAGGTCTGCCTCTCCTTGCTTGTACTTATTCACGTTAAGAATTTTATTTTATTATGGGAAAAGGGTAAGAAAAATATCCTTAAACTATGTGAAATGAACAAAAATGCCCTTCGTTTGTAGTTTGGTCCAAAAATTCCCTTATCGTCAATACTTTGGTTCAAAAATGCCCTTGCAGTCAATACTTTGGTCCAGAAATGCCCTTATAGTTACTAAATTAGTCAAAAATGCCCTTTTCTGAAGAAATATATTATTATTTTTCCTTTTTAAACACATATTCTTCCTAATTAAAATATTATTAAAGAACCATGTTATTGTTTTCTTTCTTTTAAAATCAATTTAACAAATAAAAATGTAGAAAATATCTTTTTTCTTCTTAATCTTATTTTATCAATTAAAATAGAATAATTTCATGTATCCTTTTCGACATTAATATGTCATATATAAAATATCATAATATATCCATCATTAATTTGTATTTATATTACGATAAAAAATAATTATAAAAAATAAGAAATATTTTCATTTTTGATTTTTTTCTGAATTGAAGTAAGATAAACATTTCCTAATTTTAAAAAATATTATTAGAAAAAAAAATGTGTTAAAAAGAAAATAAATAATATATTTATTTAGAAAATGAGCATTTGTGACCCATTAAATAACAATAAGGGCATTTTTGGATTGAAGTATTGACGGCAAGGGCATTTTTGGACCAAACTACAAACGAAAGACATTTTGTTCCTTTCACACAAACGTCTCTGTCTAACTATATAAATTCGTCAAAAAATGATTTGTTTTACTTATTTAAGAAAAGAAAATTATTTTTTTATATTTAATAATTTCTCAAAATTTCATTATCACATGTGACAGACTTAAAAGTATAACATTTTTCACACATTTAAATTTAAAATATAAATTATTATTTTTTCTAATTTTTGTTCAATCAAAAACTAAAACACATAAAATAAGATTATGCTTGGTATAAAAAAATATTTTTAAAAAATACTTAAAAGATTAAAGTCAAGACGAAAATTGGAGTTGTAAATTGAAAGTCAAGTTATAAATCGAGGTCGAGAGTCGGGTTCGAGAGGAGAGTTGGATCTCAAGTCGGGTCAAAAATTAGAAAAAAATATATATAATAAAATAGAAGAGACAGCATAAAAAGATGGTGTCTATAGGCTCCAGACATCAGCAGGCAGCAGTAAAAAAGACGAAGAAGAGCAAAGGGGTTTTTTAGCGCAGCAGAGAGATATTGAGAGATCACGAATATGGATGAGCAAGAATTTCAACGCCTTCTTGAGCTCTTCCCTGCCGTTCGCTCTCCAGATTATTATGTAAACAAAGCCCTCTCCTTTTTACCTATCTTGATACACTCTTTGTTTTCTATAAAAATTCAATCTTTAATACATTCTTGAAAATTGAAAAAATGGGTTTTGATTTACTAGCTCTTTCACTTAATACCCACTTGATTAAATTCTGTTTTGGGTGTTTAGGGTGATTGTTTAGATACAAGAAGATTAAGTTTGATTCTGTCTCTTCATTATTGATTATTGGTGTAAAGGAGCTATTTTTAGAATTCTTGTAAGTAGAAGAAAATAGTTTAGTCCAATTGATCTTTTGTAAATCTGGATACCCAGAACTGAGTTTTGTGCTGATGTATAGTTTTTGTTTACTGTTTTATTTTTGAAAAGTCCTCAAGTAGGGTGATTAAGGTTGTTATAGGTTGACTTGATTTAAGTTGCTGTTGGAGAATCTTGTTGTTTTGGCTGTTCTTTAGTATTTTTTGTAGTACTGTTGGAGACATGTTGGTGATGTTGTTTTCTTGAAATTTGGGGTTTAGTAAGCATTAAGGTGTGAAGTAGGGTGATTAAGGTTATTATATGTTGACTTGATTCAAGTTGTCGTTTGACAATCTTGTTGTTTTGGCTGTTCTTTAGTAATTTTTGTAGTACTGTAGGAGACATGTTTATGATGTAGTTTTCTTGAAGTTTGGAGCTTAGTAAGCATTCTCAGTTTCTACATTATCATCAATTTGCCACTTGGGTTGTTCACAAGCTTACAATGATGAAGTAAAATAATTCTCTTAATTTTCGAGTTTTGCTTTTGCTAATCAAAACTTAGAACTCGCGTGCTAAAGTTGTCGTTGTTTGGTTATCCTAACTTTCTTTATGGATCTTCGATCAAAATCACGTGCTTATATGTTAATCGTAGTCGTGGAGGTACTAGAAACTCAATGGGCAATGGCCTGTGAGTTTGTGTAGCGTATGAACCCAATGGTGGAGTTCAAATGAGCTTTCAAAGCCATTATCTTAATTGTTATCATTATCCTTTGAAGTGCGAAAGAACTAATAGGCTAACACTGTCTTTATATCCATCTATTGCTTTTATACTGTAATATAATTATCATCACTTTTAATTTATGTTACAACAATAAATAACAAGTCTCCTCATTTTGATTCTTTCTGTCCTGAATGTCCAGTTGAAATACGCATTAACTTTTCGAATCCCAACAAAAAAATCCACACTATACAAGCCCTGAAGGCTTATTAGTTATTGGTCTTCTATTTTCTTTGGAAAGGAATATCTCTTCGGTGATATAATTGGGGATTTCAGCTGTTATCCCAGACACTAAAGAGGAATTCTCTTGGCTGATTTCATGGCTTGCCATCTTAATCATATGTTTTGCATGCTTCTATACACTAGAATACCTTAGGGGTCGTTTGGTAGAGTGTATAAGCAAAGCTAATGCATGCATTAGCTACATGTATTAGTAGTCCCTTGTTTGGTGCATTTTTTCATGCTATGTTGCATTAGTTATACACTCTATTGTGTATTGAGGAGTGCATTACTAATACCATGGATTTCTAGGTATTAGCAATGCAAAGGATTTAATACATGCATTATTATGGTTAAAGACTCAATTACCCCTCAAAAGCACTTTTACATCTTTTCCTCCATAATTGTGAAGGATACTTTTGTAAATACATATTTTTATACAATACATACCATTTTTAACTCACAAAACCAAACAATGCATAAAAATAGTCTATGTATAATTAATGCAAGCATAACTAATACATGCATTGCTAATGCAAGCATTACTAATTCACTCTATTTAGCATTATTTTTATACACTCTACCAAATGACCCCTTGGTCTTTTAATTAGGGTCCGAAAATGGGGAGAGTGATTGGGAATTAAAAGATGAATTCTTGTGCCATTACCTCTTTTTTGGGATGAAAATGAGGAAGAAGTGAAAGTGGTAGAATTGCCTGACTCCTCAGCATGTTCAACCTATCTAGTGGGAAAATAGAAATGGTTGTGCACATATGAGACTCTACAAATATCTGTGATGTAAAAGCGAGAATAGACAAGTATATCCACATCTCTGTCATGCTTATCCCCATCATATTGATCTCATCTAGTGCAGTCATTTAATTTCTGATGGTTCTTTTCTTCTTCAGTTTCTCAGTGCATATTATTCCATATATATAATCTTACCTCCCAACTCTCCTTTGCATTTTATTCGTCTCCCATCAGCTTGATTTGGATGCGTCAAGTCAATCAACTTCCCAGTCCAAGCAGAAAGAGGAGGTAGGGCAGAAACTTTTCAACACATAATTGTCTGAAGCTTTGTTTTCAGATCTTGATTATTTCTTCTTACGCCAAAAGCTATATCAGGTGAAGCAATTGCAAGATGGTCAGAGTAAGGGAGGTGCAGTAGAGTCCAATACTCGAGCAATGGGCCATGGTGGTATGTTATGACATTATCAGTTATTTTTTTCCTGGAAAATGACCAAAAACTGCTGTTTACAATGTCCTTAGAATTATTCAACCTGCACGAAAATACTACTGTTGTTAGATCATAAATTCTAAACAACCTGCTCTATTTTATTTTATTTTGAAATTGGTAACAATACAACCTATTCTATTAGTTTGTTATGGGTGCCCTCATTTCTGAAGTGTATATATCTTCAGATTGATATATCATTTAATATCTAGCATTAAATCCAGTGTCTTGGTTCCGACTCTCTTATCATGCAAATCAGTTTTAAATTACTGTTTTCTTTTTCTTCTCATTACGGAATCCCCCCTAAAGTTTCAGTAGCAAATCTTCTTGTCAGAATTTAAGTTTCAAACCCTATCTAAACTTTTACATATGGAAAGTACAATTCAAAACCCATTTATTTTATTCTTATCAGAGATTAAAATTATTTATGTAGGCCCATTTTGAAACAATCAATGGTAATAAAGTTTATGGGCTATATTGAGATTGCTCGATCTGTATCTGTTACCACCACTTTGGAAAGATCTCACTTACTGAATCACTTTCATGTTACAGAAGCATTTTGGGGCAAACTAAAAGCAGCTGCGGAGAAAAAGGTATCTCCTGTTATGATCGTTTGTTATGTAATTTTTTTCATAGGGTCATCACGAACAATTTTCCAATGCTGTGCTATCAGATTTTGTTCAGCCAAACCTTGTAGATTCAAATTTGCTTTGGTTTGAATACATGCTTGTATATAAAGCAAAGGGCTATCATCAAGTTACATATATTGTTTTGAACTTGTTGGTCCTTCATATAATTGCTCGAGCAGATACTTAACACCTCATGATTGTTCGAGCAGATTGGGGGGGGGGGGGTACACAGACTTTATCCCTACCTCATGAAGGTAGAGAGGAGAGGTTGATTCAGAAAGACTCTCTGCTCAAGTAAAGCATAATAAGCAGGTTTGGAAAGGAAATACAGTTAGACATAATAAACAAGAAAAGAACAATATTGACAACAAATAATATGCTAACTGAATTAAAGCATACAACAAGTGATGATAAAATCAAAGAATAAGATAGTAGGGGGTAATAATAATGATACTGGTAAGTAAACTATACATCATATAACATAATTCTCTTAGTTGGCTGGTCTTAATGATTTTACCTGGTGCATTTTAACAAATTTGTGATAAATGGTAATTTTTCCTCATGATCAAAGAGGATAACTATGCAAACTCCTAAATCAATACCTTCAGATTAGAAGGGAAAGTTGAGTGGTTACTTGGTGAAGTACTGATGCAAGTTAAAGCAACAACAAGCATGAAGTGTCAATATGCCCATTTTCAAGGTAGCATGTACCCCTGGAAGTAGTTGAATTTGGTGGCAACATTCAGGGACTGCTCAACTAGAGGTGTTAGAAAGCGAATTAGAAATCAAAGTTCAAATGACCAACCCTGGAAATTCGTCTGACCTAGAAGACTGAAACATTATAGCTAAAACTACACCACGTTTAAGTGGAAGTCATATTATGTGTAAAGAAATGGATCTTGGGCATATTCAACCCCAAAAGTTAGCCCACGTGGGGAGTATTGTCCAAGATCATATAAGGATGTCAATTACCCCTTCCAAATTCAATGTGGGAGTCTTACACTCCCCTGGAAGTAGTTGAATTTGGTAGCAACATTCAGGGACTGCTCAACTAGAGGTAAAGCGAATTAGAAATCAAAGTTCAAATGACCAACCCTGGAAATTCGTCTGACCTAGAAGACTGAAACATTATAGCTAAAACTACACCACGTTTAAGTGGAATTCATATTATGTGTAAAGAAATGGATCTTGGGCATATTCAACCCCAAAAGTTAGCCCACGTGGGGAGTATTGTCCAAGATCATATAAGGATGTCAATTA
>JAJOOS010015644.1:0-15380 GCA_029582725.1 Solanum chiquidenum
AAAATATTAGATTGAAGCTCGAAAAGGATGAAGTTTACAGAACTATATCGCGTTTGTATTAAAGTTGTATTAGATATGTTTCATAATTGTATTAAAATCATGAACAATACATCCTACATTTATAATACATATTGCAAACTTCACTCCCTTTTTAATGATATCAGCTAAAATAATTTAGGTAACACGGTTATAATACATTTATAATACATGCACAATACATTTTTAATACATATTGCAAACATTACTCACGTTCTTAGTGATACAAACCAAAAGTAATTTATAAGACACATATAATACATGTTTTATTCATGAATAATACATTTATAATACGTATTGCACACTTCACTCCTTTCTTACGGATACCAACAAGAATAATTTAGGTAACACACTAATGGAGTTATACATTTATAAGACATGCACAATACATTTTTAATACATATTGCAACCATCGCTCATTTTCTTAGTGATAAAAACAAAAATAATTTATAAGATACATATAATATAAGTTTTATTCATGAATAATACGAGTTTAATTCAGTTTATAGATAGTTGTCTTGTCTTTCCTTAGTTACGTTTTTCATTCATTCTTAATTCTCTCTTCTAATTCAACTTTAATATTGTGTAATACAATTTTAAAGCAATTTAATTTATTTTGTAATTTTTTGATTTATTTGTTACTATTGGATTACTTGTTTAATTCATTATTGCTACAAGTTTAATTTATTCTATAGATCATTGTGTAGTCTTTCATTAGTTACGTTTTTTATTCATGATTAATTCTCTCTTCCAATACAACCTTAATATTTGTGCAATACACTTTTAAATACAATTTTAATTCATTTTGCAATTTATTGGTTGATTTGTTATGATTGAATTATTTGTTAAATTCATTATTGATACAAATTCATTCAGTTTACAGATTATAGAATGCTCTTTCGTTTGCTACATTTTGCATTCATGTTTAATTCTCTTCTAATTCAACTTTAATATGTATGTAATACATTTTTAATTCAAGTTTAATTCATTTTGCAATTTATTATGTCTCTTCATTTGTTACGATTAGATTATTTATTTAATTAATTAATTATGATACAAATTTTATTAATTCTACAAATCATTGACTACCCTACGAAAGAAAGTAGAGAGAAAAAAAGAAAGGGGAAAAAAGCAACAAAGAGAGAGAGAGAGAGAGAGAGAAAAAAGCAACAAAAAAAGTAACAAAAAGAAAGCAAGAAAGAAACAGTAACAAAAAGAAAATAAAGGAGAAAGAACGACATAAAGAAAAAAAGAGAGAAATAGCGAGAATGAGAAATAAAAATTAAAAAGCTGAGAGAAAAAAAAAAGAGAAAGAGGCGAGAGAGAGAAAAATCTAATAAAATATATAGTACTGTTATATATTGCTATAAATGATAATAATTAAAGACTATATTTAAAATAAATTAGTTTTTAAAAGAGATCCACTCCAGTAATTAATCATTTTACTAAGTTAGAGGTCCAATTCAATTAAAAGAAGGGGAAATTTCACATATACCCACAAGAATAAATTTAATTAGGCTCCTTAGCTAATTGTGACTGAAATTTGGTGGCGAGTGGTATTTAAAATGAACTATAGCTATAATGACTAATTAACTAGTACAAGTTTTCTTAACCGCGTAATTTTTCCTTAGAAGAATTTCAAGAGGGAATAGGTCTTTTGGTTCACATTTTCACCAAATTCCAATTGTTTTAGTTCAAATTCAACAAAACAGCAACGAGATAAATTATAAATCTAATTAATTTATTTAAACTTCTTAACTTCGACAACACAAAATAATTATTTTGAGATGAAAAGATCATTTATAAGCCTAACGAATTAATCAGCCTAAAGGAAATAAAATGCGTACTTAATTTGAACATAATTTTAGGTAAAAATTCTCTTCCAAATATTTATTCAAAGTAATAAATATATGAAACTTTATATTATAAATATATATAAATTATTTTATAGGAAAAATGACAAAATTATCATGAATAATACTTTTGAAAATATTTTTGATTTTTGAAAACAATTATTTCAAATTGTTTGAAATTGAAGAAGCTTGAAAATTAATTAAATTGGGGAGGGTCAAAATTGGGTGTCAACAACTGCCCCTCGTTTGCTTAGGATCGATGAAAGATATTCGAGGCAAACGAAATTGATGAATCCAATTTTGTCCGACAACTAATTCATCTCTTCGGAACGGCGAACGGTAAGGATATTTTGAAGAATTATGGCTGGACCCTGGTATTGGATTTCCTACTTATCTTAGATTACATAAGAACTCAGGCCACTAGTAGTTCGAAACGCTTGATTTTAAGCATGATTTTCAAAGAATTTCAAAAGCTATTTCGATGTCGAAGTATGGAGAGACCGAAAAGCTCAAAAATGGAGTGAGAAGTGGTTTATTGGAATACAGTCGAGTTTTCAACACCGAGCCCGCCTACATATTCCTAAACTTTGAAATCAGACTATTTGTAGTTCGACTCAATCAGTTGAAAAGGAAATCTCATATGCAGAAATCCCTTTAGCTCAAGGATGAGGGACAAATGAAATGAGTGTGGAAAAGAGGCTTGCAAACATCTCAACTATGAAAACAGTGCCCTTCACACTCATAGGTAAGAACTTACATGGACATAACTTCCAAAGCTCTAGGTGTATTGTCACTCGAATTTGAAAATTTGCATCCGGTGAGAGTTGAAAATTTCACAGAGGGCAAAACTGAAACTATTAACCTAAGAAAAACCTATACTCCTAATGATTGGGATGTGATTTGATTGTGGTGGAAGTCGCTCCTCAACTCGCGTCCTAAGAGTTTGATATTCCTTTTTAGACTATGTCCAGTTTGCAGCTAAGAAAAAGTTTCACATTGTGTTGCGTCCTATTTTGACGTAATCCACTTCATGTATTGCAAAGTTTGGAAAAAGTTGTCAGTAGAAAATATAACATAAATATAATTCGTGCAAACCTAGTTTAACATGTCATACTGAAGGAGATGACGATCCACTTGTCACTATCCGATTTCTCGAGTTGATGGCATCTATATACCCCACCAGTGGGTAAGCCAACCCGTAACCCAAAACATCAAGCAATGAGCGTAAGGCAAAAACTAGCGAAAATAATAATCTAAAAAAGGACAACAAGGCGGAAGCAAACCAAAATAAATGTATACATAGATCCCTCCCAGAACCTGGAAGTCACTAGTACAGAGCTGTCTAATAAAGAGTACAAGTCCCAAAAGTGAACCACAACAAAGTGTGTCTCAAAAGCAATAAGACTAGCTAAGCAAAAGAAGGAGACAGGACAAACCCAAAATGACAAGTGCTCACCCTCATCTCCGAATCACAGCTGCAAAAGAAGGCTGGAACTAATCACCGCTAGTAACTAGTACTGGAACCTGCATAACGAAATAGATGCAGAGTGTAGCATGAGTACCAAAATAACAAGTACTTAGTAGGCATCAAAGGTCGACTGAGCAAAAAAGAGGTAAAAACAATAAGAAATGATAGAATCTAGACACAAAGAGATCAAAACGGATATGAAAAGAAAGCACGCGAGCATACCAGAAGTAAACTAACTACAACTGAACTAAACCTAACTGGACCCCCATAAGCCCGACAAGTACACATAATAGCTAAGTCTACTGAGAAAGAAGAAAATCGGGCTCCCAACCCAAAGTAACCAAGATAACCCATCGAGACCTGAGGGTAAGGTAGCTATCGTGAGTCGTCATACCATGCAGTCAGCTCCCAACCCAGCTAGAAAGAGCGACCCGGGGACACCCAGCCAGCAGCACACTCCTAGCCCAACTAGAAAGAGAGGCCCGGGGGTGATCGTCGAAATCACCGAGTCACTTAGCCAGCGATACGCTCCCAGCCCAGCTAGAAAGAACGACCCCGAGGGTGATGGTATCTCCAATAGGATCCAATCCAACAACATCCATCGTGGAACGCCGTCCACTCCAAGAAATCACAGAAAAAGCTCCAAGCCTATACTATCTCAATCCCATACCTCTACTGATGCATCGAACCTCTGAGAACACGTAGGAACCACAAAATTAGGGGGAGAAGATACAGAAGTGCAACAAGCAACGATAACGCCTAATCGCAGGCTCAAACTATAAGACTCAAGTCTGCTACTCCATTCTACAAGGAGCTAAGTCATCCGAATGAAGTCGGCAGAACGTTAAGGCTATCCAGCCTACACTAGTCATAAGTCTAAGGCAATGCTAGCCTAACCTAGACTAAGGACATCATTATTACAGTTGACAATGAACAAAACATACAACACATAGCATATAAGCATACAATAGCATTTAGCACATAAGCATGCAATTCTACTAACCCGTCTAGCATGGTACTACACCTGAAATGTGGTCAATCAATCCTAGCACAAGGTATCTAATCAGAATAAAGTCAGTGACTGGTACCCACCCCCAATTCACTCCAATCCACATGGTTTTACACAATTAAGCTCAATCTAATAGAAAGGAAGTAGTAGTCTATCTTTAAGTCGATCGCGCGGTTCCAAATCACTTTGTCAAAACTTTTCCTTCCCAAACGGTCTTTGAACGTTGTCACTCTATCAAATATATGATCACAACGTTGGTACGGTCGTTTAGACATCAAAATCACAGCAAACAGAGACGAGTCAATTTTGGAGTTGAAACGGGAATTATGGAACCCGCATCGAACTGTCTGGATTTGACTCCGCCAAAAGACCCAAAACAGTACCCCGAACTTGTGTTTCAAAATGGAACACAATTCGGGGTTTAAAATGTTGCAAAACACAACATGCAAGAAAACCTACACTTAACCAACTTAAGATGAAAGCATGCAACAAGCTAAACTCGGAATTTACAAAAATCAAAAGGTGTCTTGCAGTCCATGAATACTCCACAACATTGCCTCAATAATTTCCGACACGTGGGACTTCGAATCACCCAAAACCGAGCTAAAATGAGCAAGATATCACCAATTCAAGAAAACCAAGAATAAAAACTCGAAAAAGGCTTACAGCAGTCTGGTTTATCACGATTTTTACGTTGAACGACGTGCACCCAACAACTTCTGATCAGTCTACAGAAAATCTACCAACACAACGAAGCTCCCGCACTTTGAATCGCCTTAATTGGCTGAGAAAGTGCTGATTTTTCTGTTTAAATACACCAGATTTTCAACATTTTTCGGAAACTTAAAAACTCCGACGGGACGCTCCGAACTCGTTCGGAACCCCGTGCACTCAAAAGAGATATGCAACCATACAAAATTTGATATTTCGGGCTCAATGACGCAGTCAAAATTTCCATACGAGGTCATCTTGACAAAAAGTGGATCCCACACCCAACCGCCATTTTAAGTCAAAAACCACAAAAGGGCTCGAAAACCTCGAGATAAAAAGGAGGTTCAATCTAGACCAAACACGATATTCTGGAGCTAAAAGCGCTGACATAATTCTCATCCGAGCGCATTTGCTCAGAATGTTGACTAAACTCAAACTTAGGCTTAAACTTAAAGTTAAAATGCATAATCGCACCGACTCACACTAAAAACCTCGAGAGTCATGCCGACCATGCAACTAGCCTAAAATGGCCCTTTCGAAGCTGATGGAATCGTCAAAATTGGATTAAGATGTCTTCTTCTTGAATTTTTTATCGAAAATGATCGTTCTAGGTTCATAAGCTCTAAAAACACTAAAACTCGCACAATAACCAAATGAACGACCAGGTGACCGAACTGTCAGTCCCAGCAAGTCATAAATGACTTGGGGTCGCTACAGGAATGCTTTAAACGACACACAAAAGGCAAACCATAGAAATGACTAGGAGGGTCGTTGTCCACTACTAAAAAGGACTTTCGTTTGCGAAAGTAAGGATCAACAAGTACCTGCAGGCTCAAACATGTCGGAAAACTGCTCTTGCATCTCCTGCTTGGTCTCCCAGGTAACCTCCTCGACGGGACGACGCCTTCAATGGACCTTAACAACATGAATGGCTCACGAACTTGTCCTCACATCAGTAAAACAAAAGGGCAATGTTTATATAGTAATAAATATTTTGAAGCAAACTTCCTGACAATCTAAATCACATAAGTAGCATTAATAAATAAAGTAAATCTTTTGTCTTGGGCATCAAAAAAACAAATCGTAACAATTTTCTAACTCTTCAAAAGTTTAATAATTTTGGAAAAAGATATTCAGAAGCATATATCTACATCACAAGAGAAATTGTTAACAAAAACAAATGAATTTAGACTACAATAAAAATTAAACTAATACAAATTTCAACTGGCATTATTACAAGTCATATAAACTTTTCTTTGTAAAAAATACTTAAATATTAAGAAATAGTAAATCAATAAAACAAAAGGGCAATGTTTATATAGTAGTAACTATTTTGAAGCAAGCTTCGTGACAATCTAAATCACATAAGTAGTATTGATAAATAAAGTTATTCTTTTGTATTGAGCATCAAAAAACAAATCGTGACAATTCTCTAACTTTTGAGAAGTTTAATAATTTTTGAAAAACATATTCAGAAGCATATATCTACATCACAATAGAAGTTGTTAACAAAAACAAATGAATTTAGACTACATCATGTTAACTTCATATATTGGAACCTTACATATTAATGTATATACTAAGAAAAAAATAATTAGTATATCATCAGAATTATTTTCCTCAAGTACTCGAGGTTAAAAGAATATACCTTCTTAGGATAATATAATTTACTTAATCAAAATAGGGGTACCTCATATTTCGCTAAACTTCGAACTCACTCAACGACAATAAATCACAATTTTTTTAAAAATTCAAAAAGAATAGATCATAAAATATTGTGGTTGAAAAAGAGACGAACCCACTCTATTTATAGTCAACAAAAGGTAGTATGAACAAGTATTTTTTGTGTGTTATCTGAAAAATCATGATCTTTCCAAGAAGTCACAAGCCTTTGGAAAAGTCACAACTTATTGAAAATGTTCCAACTCTTAGGAAAAGTCCCAACTCATCGAAAAATCACAACCCTTTGAAAAAAGTCACAACTTATCAGAAAAGTCACAACCTAAGTTAGAGATATTTTAATAATTTAACATTTAAGTTAGGAGTTGATGCTTTTAAGGTAAATAAAAATAATTATAAAAAACAGACATGTTGATAACACATAGTATACCCACACTTGTACTATGGTAGAATTTATCACCAAAATAAATTATTTGGAGTCGGTGTAGAATTGTAAATGATAGCCTTAGTAGTTGGTATATGCATGAGACAGTATCATCAGATTTGATCTAAAACATATTTTTTGTTCGCACCATCCGTGTTCCCTAGGATGATGACCTAACAAAAAATACCACAAACCCTACCACAACTGATACAACAAGAACTAAAACAGCTATCATGAAGTTAAAACCAGCTGGGTTTGTCGATTTCTGGTCACTTCTCAAGATTGTAGCAGCTCTATTTTGATTTGAGAGTGAATCGTCTGACTTAGGTAGTAAAGCATACGGGGTTGACACCTCCCGAAATGATTTTGTGGTGGATAATACCAATGCAGGAGTTTCAGCTTCAGGCTCCAAGATTTTTGAAGAAATACTAGGGAACTCTAGAGACATGAGCTCGGCAAAATGATCCACGAGAACCTAACTCAAAGTACCACACATCAAAGTTGAGTTGAAATCATAATCTCAAAATTACCAATATATTTAGTTGCATTGAGTAATAAGGTAATATACAATTATCACAGAGAGACAACAAAATGTTCCATTAAAGAACTCAGCAAGTGAGATGAAGGAAGGAGCTTCCTTCAGTACGACAACCATTATAGAGAGGTATTAGATTTTCTTGACAACTTTTAATCCTAAAAATGAATAAATTGTCACAAGAAACACATTCCTTGAGGTGAAACACCTACTGAAAAAATGTACAAGAATCATGTATTCTATAACCACACTCGTGTGTTTGTCTTTTAGAGCTGCAAACACGCAAAGACAAAAGTGCCTGCAGCTTCAGTATAGTTACAGGACTTTGAAGTAGTGCCTATTCCACCAACCTTTCTACATCAAAGGTGTAACTTCTTTTGCTTTAAGGCAAGAAAACAACATAATATAAGGAAAAAATGTCATTTATGTTTAATGGAAGACAAATAAAAGAAATACGGCTGAGTGTAGTATAATTTGCTTCACCAAAGAATATAAAGGGTGCAACTAACTCACCTCAACTGATTCAGATGGTTGTATATAGTCACAGAGGAATGTATCAGCCAGCCAGGGTAAAAATACTCTTCGAGGAAATGACATACTGCAATGTTTTCTGTTTAAAAAGAAAGTAAACCATTTCAGCATCGCTAACAAGCCAACTGCTACCGTCCAGTTAACGATAAAGGTCAAAGTGTAATAACTACAAAGTTGTTTAGCAAAATGAAATACATTTAGCATATTTACAAACCGATAAACCGGGCCGAACCGAGCCATAAGCACCCTTAGTCATAAGACCAGTGACAAAATTACTCTTGTAGTTCTCAATAAGAATATGGTAGAGGAAGTATCAAATTTCATCAGAAAAATGGAGGAAGTATCAAATCCTCAATTTTGAATAAAGTTTATAAAGACAATTAAATCTCATTAAAATACTAAAGTCCGTACCAGAAAAAAAAAAAGAACTAGAGAATTTTGCAAACAGATGTCGATGCTATTGTGAAAAATAAGTGTGCAGGGTTAAATCTGGACATCTAGAGGAGAGAATAGATACCATTACACTGTGTTATACCTCTGTAACTGTAAATCAAGTTGCAGAACTGCACTCCCACTTAATATCTGGTTGTTGCTCTCTTCAGTTCTGTCCTCTTTAGAATCTGATTTCCTGTCTGCCTCATCACACATGATATCTAACCTGCTTCTTAGACTCTTAATTATGTCTTCCTAAACACCAAGAAGACCAAATGTTAAATGCTGGAGAAAAAAATCCTTAAGACAACCAGGATCTACGTTCTAGCATTATGCAGAACAAATGTAAGCTAAAACCAAGTTCACTCTAACCCAAATAGTAAAATATTCCCTTTTTGATATAAAAATCACTGTTAAACCCAGAACCAGGTGTACGATGCCTGTGATCTTATGGAGAAAATACAAATGAATCTCTCTGCTTCGAGTAATCCATCTAATATGCTCTGATAATATGGCTTTTGAAGCCCAACAAATGGACTGAAATCTAATAGAACATCTTAACATCCATGAATGCAACAGATAAGTAAGAACAGATTTACTGAACTTTTTAGTTCTTAATGTAGGGAACAAACAACATCAAATGCAAAGTTAAAATACCTTTATGTCAGCCAAAGCTTGAGAAGATGGTTCCTTCGAATTTGAGTAAGCATAGGAGCAGACAGAGCCGCTGAAGACTAGAAGACCTGTAATCTCTTTTTGGCTGCATACTTCACAATAAAAAGGAAATGAATGACAGAAAGAGAATAATTACTGTATAGCAACTAACTCACTTCATCAACTTCAAAAGAAAGGCCAATTGGGTAAATTGGAGAATGTTTACAGACCTTCCAAATACTTGTCTTCCATGAAAGGTAGGAGAAATTCAACATCATGTACACCACCTAAATCAAATTGCTCATCCTCATTTGCCTAGAAATGAAAGAAAAAAGGTGAAAATTGTCAAACATAATAACTAAGGAAAGAGACCGGGCTCATATTTTGATAGAGGACAAAAGCAAGCAAATCAAGTATAGAGTAGCAGCCTATATCATATTTTAAGGCCCATTTGATATGTCACTACTCAAGAGCTAGCACTGTTTAGAGTAAAAATTTTCTGTTAGCAATTATTAATTAAAATGAAAGAAAGAGAAAAAACAAGTTGCAACATGAGGTAGTGAAATCATAAGGAGTGGCCATGAGGATGCTTTAAGAGGAAAACTACCATCCAAGTTTAAAAATAGTGGTTGATCTAGACTCACGCCACAAGTCTAGAGTTCATTACCAATCTCCCATCAATCAATGCTTTGGCACCTTTAAGCTCTTTGGCATGAATTGAAATGCCATGATGAAGAATGTCGACCAATCTTTTGCTACTTGAACCCTGGTATATGGGCAACCTGGAAACATGTTGCTCAATCGTGAGATGTTTCTCTGAATTTCTCTGAGATCTCTAAGAAATTCAGTAAAAAGAATAAACAAACATAATTGATTTGAGTAATTAAAAACAAAAGGTAGGACTAGGGAAAACACTTCATGAGTTATATGGCGGTACTAAAAAGGTAGCACAAGTTTGAAATGAATCGTTTTTGCGAACATAAACGAGGGGATGGTAACACAAAGTCCTGGATGCACAACAGTCATTAAGAGCCATGATTCTGGCAGAAAATATCATATTTGACATATCTCTATTTTTATGAAAGTCACAAAACTGAATTGTTTCCACTGGTACAGTGGGTTTACTAAGCTTGTGTGGGGAGAAAAGGAAGTGCAAAGCTACAAAACAAAGAAGAGAAGGATCTACTTTAGATGCAACCTCCAGTTCATCATAACATGGAGGGATAATAGTTTTCCAATCACACCTTTATTACGACAAAATGACCCTAACTAATATAAAATGGCTGCAACCAACCAAAGGAAATGTTGAACAGTTTTATTGCATACCACTTAATCAAAAAGGCCTACTCACCCACCACCCACCACCACCCCCCTCCCCACCCCCCGAAAAAAAGATTTCTTTCTTTCTTCTGTCATACTAGTGCAGAAAAATAAACCAAAAGCCATAGTGTGATACAAGCCAATAGCTCAACAACGAAAGTTGCCCAATATTTGAGACAAGCCATTTTTCACTCACAATTTTGGCTAATGTTCTTCAACGACATTAATATGGCACTTCTCCAACCTCTCTAGTGCCAGGGAAAACGGGGAAGAAGTTTTTGCCTCCTTATCAATGTTGTCGTGCCAAAAAAGAAATATCTTAACAAACAATCATGCAATTAAAATAACGAACAAATGAGTTGCTTGAGATAGTTGGAATTTCCTTTTTGGTTTGAAATGTGGCACTATGAAATCAAAACTCATGTTCAGTCCAATACACCAAAGAATGATTTAAAAAATGAGCAATTCTAGCAAACAAAAGTTCACCTCAAATCAAAGTCATATGTGCATCGGAATGCCTGACGAGTACTCAGAATTTTTCCCATTTTGAAATCACAAGGTCGTAAATTGCCTGATGTAATATTTGAAGCCAACGAGCAATTTCGACATGTCCACCTGGAATACATCTTATCTCTTAAATCAACAATAAGGGACGATTCAAATATGTTTTTGAAAAGGAAGGGCCTATTTGAATATAAGAACACATAGTTAGACAAGATTACCTCAAGGGACTGTAACCAATGTGCACAAGCAATCTTTCATCCCAATCCACTTCCAACAAAGGGGCCGCTTCAGCAACTGCTTTTGCAGCCTGTACAACTTTTCATAAGCAAGTGAGAAAGAGAGCAAGAATACAAATAATGACAGAAGTTAACATCGAAAACTAATTATGAGTAATTGAAATTATAAGTTTCATGTTTCATTAAACATTTTCTGGAAGGTAAGTTAACTTCACCGTAAAAGGCATAACAACAGAGACTTACTACATGAGAGCCTCCTATTCCAGAAAATAACACAATAGTGCAGTTATGGTAGAGCCTCGGGTACAGAGAGGAAAATATAGCGTTGACTTCAAGTTATGATAGTAAAACCTGACAAAGAGTGATGGTTGAATTTTTGAATGAGCTCTCATTGGTCCACACATAGATGCCAACCACCTTCATGCCACCCACTAGCATTCTCCCAACCTGAAAGATGCATATATTAAAGCATAAGCTCTACAGAGGATTTACATGATTTATAATATTTTTGATGATTCACTATGATGGCCTTTTCCACGAAATCTGAAGTTAGTGTCAATTGACAAGTTGCCAGCACAACACCCAGATAGTTAGGACGAGAGATATTTCTTAAATCCACTATACCCATTTGAATATTCTTCCAAACAAAGTTCATATACAAGGCTACAGAGTTGAGAAAACATATGGTAGTTTGTCAAATAGAGGAGGTATTTGCATCACACAGTGTAGCAGCAGTAGAAGCATTTATGTTGCATAGTTTGCGGACATCACAGAAAATGAAAGGCACGTTGGTGCAGGCATCAAGGTGCTACTACATGCGCCTCAACACCTACAAGCTCTGTCAAGCAAAGGGCAGCACTAAACATTATATACAGCCAGTAACATGATATTTTGACTGCTAGAAGATATCATAGGTGATTTTTACCAAATAAAGATATCATATTTTTTTTTAGATGAAGTAAGATATTGTCATTGATATATTACAACTGGAAGGTATCAAATTACAAATGCAAAAGCCAATAGGGTTTTGAAGCAAAAAAAAAACATGTTAGCTTCTATTACAAAAAAACTCAACTAGTACCATGGAGCTAACAGAGCCCCAAAAAACTGTCAATGATATCAGGAGTAGGAAATTTCAGCTAAACAAAACAACTAAGCATCTAGCTTTCAAAACAACTAAGCATCTAGCTTCCTGGGATTGAGTGTTCTGATGGGGCATCAACTCCAACTCAATATATTTCTAGTGCTGTAGAATGTGAATTTGTAATTATAAAATAGAGAAGGGTAAAAAGTGAACCTGACGAGCGTGTTCAGCAAGCCAATCTTCGTCAATAAATAATGCGGAAGAATGAGGGAGCGACTTCCCTTTGGATGTCTTTTTTCGATCATCTTTAGCCCCGCCAATTATGGAACATGCCGGCTCACCGTTGTCATTCAGCGGTGTTGGGATTAAATCGAATATGAATCCTCGATCTAATTTCCCACTTAAATTCCCAATTACAAGCCCTACCTGTCGAAACAAATTATCCTTATATATACATACAGCTTTGGTCATTCATACATGAATTTATTATTTTTCTAATATACCTGACAAGGGACTCCAGATTTGCTAAGCCGATTTTCAGCTAATTTGACCTGACTTTCTTCTCCCACTACTACTTTCACCATCTCTTTCTTTTCTTTGCACTTTGAGCTTTGCACTCTGATATGGAACCACCACTATTATTTATTGAAATTCCTCTAATCGGAAAAGGGTCCAATATAAGTTGCACTATCCTAATTAGGGTGTTGATAAAAAATATATCTTATTTTTATTAATTTATAAAAAGTAACAGACTTTAGTGTGACTTACAAATATAGGTGTTTAGAAATTTTATTCACCTCTTAAACAACATTTTGGGGTAGTACAAAGACAAATCCCCAAAAGCGCTATGTAACGAATATAGCACTGATGTTATCACTTGTAATCTTCGGGTGTATGATAACTTCTTCGAATAAGTGACAGTTATCTGCGGGGTTATTTTGGCAATCAATTGATGACATTTCATCTTCGACCACTTCTTGGAGAACAGAGGTAATCCCAAGTATCTGATTGAAATGAGCTAAGTGTAAATTCAATTCTATTGAGTATTCCTTCTTTAGTCTCCCCAATTACCTTTATTATAAAAATGTGGGACTTCTCCATGTTTGCCTCTAAGCCGGTAACCTGACCTGACTAAAATGTGTATGTGCTTCAACATTTTGGTCACTGACTTAACAAAATAAAACAGTGACACGTGGATGTGAACACATAGAAAGCAAATCATTCTCTTAATCATGGTTTGGAAACACATTGGTAGGTGTAAACTAATATACACGAGGAAGAGAGAAAATAAACAAACAAATTCCTATTCGGGCTGTTTAGCCATCACAACAGGGAGTATAGCTATAAGTCAATATAGACTACTTTAGTTCTCAAAATGCGAACAGAAACCCTTTTCTTTTTTCTGGAATTTTTACTACAAGGCCTGAGATCATCTTAGAAGTGATAAAAGAATCAAAATAAGGATCATTGAATCTCTTCAATTTAACATACAAAGAAAGAAACAATAAGAAGAAGTAACCAAGGTAGGTTCAAATCTAATGAAAATAACATTTCGCGATTTTAATCATAAGATGTGAATTACTGCAAGATACAAGAAAGAATTTACCTCTTTCTTTTCGGGCAGCGAGTTGAGAAGACACTCCGAATTCCCAAACCTTAAAGGGGTACTCTTAGGTATCCAAACCGTCTCTGTGAAGAGAGGGGATTTTTAGAGGAGAGATTTGAGGGGAATTTCTAGGATAGAACCGATGTGGGAGAATCCCAAATTCAAAAATCTTAGAGGATAAACGAATTCGTACTATTTTGAACGTAATTGGAAAAGGAAAATCGAAAATCAGAAGGATATTACCGTAGAGAAGCTTGAGGCGTCTTCGAGCTCGTGCTATGCAAGCAGAGAGTACGAATTGAAGGAGAAGAGAGGAAAATGACAGATAAAATTGGGAATTAGACTGTTCGTTGGGTTCGCGACGTTGAGCGCATCTTGTTTTGTTGGAATGAAGAACAACAAAATGGGTCTGGGCCTCTCTTTTAGAAGAGTGGGCTGGTCATTGAAAATGGGCCAAATATTGGCTGATTTTACTATGGCTAAATCACATAAATATGCTATATTATAAAAATATTTATCATATATGGCAACATAATTTTTCTTACTAAATATAATATTTTTTTGGAATTAAGAAAATTGTACGGTCTTCGCCTCTTTTCAACCTTTTTCCTCTTCTTCTTTTTACTCTTCTGCTTCTTCGTCTCTTTCTCTGACATTATATATCTTCCTCTTCCTTTTTTTCTTCCTCCTTTTCTTTTTTTATTCTTCTTTAAACTTTTCATATAAATAACTACCCTCAAATCAGTTTTTGCCCATATTTTTCACTATTTTACCCAAAAACAAGATGAAAAGAGGAACAGAAAGACCGAAAATTTGTACAAAATCACGTTTTTAAGCAGAAATTTCAAATCTCTAAAATTACAGAAGCAAGAGTTCACCATTGATGGTCATTATAAAGCTTCAAATTTTGAATTCATTATTTGAATTTTACGAATTTGTGATTAGTTTGGATAGGTAGTTCCTACAAATAATTGAAAATGTCGTTTAATACAAGTTAATTCCTTTTGCAGTTTATTGGTTGATTTGTTATGATTGAATTACTTGTTTAATTCATTATTGATACAAGTTTTATTCAGTTTACAAATCACATAATGCTCTTTCGTTTGCTACATTTTGCATTCATGTTTAATTCGCTTCTAATTTAACTTTAATATGTGTGTAATACATTTTTAATTCAAGTTTAATTCATTTGGCAGTTTATTATGTCTCTTCATTTGTTACGATTAGATTACTTGTCTAATTAATTATTGATACAAGTTTTATGCAGTCTACGAATCATTGACTGCTCTTTCGTTTG
>JAJOOS010015645.1:0-27888 GCA_029582725.1 Solanum chiquidenum
AGTGTTTGTTCACTTCATTATTTTCTTTTATATATATATATATATATATATATATATATATAGATAGATATATATATATTCCATCTAATATTTTGAAAAGGCATATGGTAGTTGTGATTCTGTATTACCTTTCCTTTTTAGTTGGGTACGTTCCTTTCACAAGTCAACTAAGTTGCTTAACAATAAAAGTATGAGGATATAATAGTCGTCATACTTGGCGGAAAAAAATGAGCGGCAGACAATAAAGTTCATGCCAAGTAAATAATAAGAATGAGAAATATTATAGTAATTATGATATTATATTTAAGAATAATTGGTGTTATAGTCTCTAGTAGTCCTCTGATCTATCTCTTTTGAACATAAATTTATGGATTTTTGTGTTGAATTTGAACTTGATTCATAAAAAATACTTTGATGGACGAAAATAGGGATAAGGCATAAGTACCGCCCTAGACTGTGACCAAAATCCCAGAGACACACCTAAACTTAACTAAGATATTATTACCCCCCTGAACTTATTTTTTCGGATTTTTGTGCACCTTTTGTGCTGATGTGGCACCTCAACCACCCAAGTTGGTTGTGTTTGTACGCACTCGCCCGCCATGTGTGTAAATATATATTGTTTTTTCTTTTTTATTTTTCTATTGAGTTTATTTTCTTTGTCTTTCGTTTGGATTTGATTTCAAATATTTGTATTTAGAATAAGTAAATTTTGAATGGATATCAAAATAAGTGAAGAAAATCAAATAAAGCATAAAAAATATTAAAACATTAAATTTAATGACACTTTTAAATTGTTTTTTTTAAAATACACATAATTTATTAAAAATAATTAAAATTGAAAAGATAATAAATTAATTAAATAAAGTTTCAAATGAAAAGAAATTAAAATAAATATTTTACAAAGAAAGAACAAAAATAATTAAATATATATAAGTTTTATTATCAATAAATATGTGTACTAACTAATCATAAAGTTACCAATAAAAAAATGACATGTGTCCAATTTGTGCACTCATCACTTGCATTCAAGAGAGTGTGCACACTCTCTACGGCATGTCAACGTTTGTGGTGTATTTATTCCATTTTAAATTAGTTTAGGTGGGTAATAGGACTCTAGTTAAGTTTTAAGTGTGTCTTTGAGGTTTCGGTCATAGTCTAGGGGGTACTTATGCATTATCCCACAAAAATAAGTGATTTTGTTCTTTTAACACTTTGGTATTACATTTGCCTTCATTCTATTTGTTTTGAATGTCTAGGTATTTAATTTGCCTTCATCTTTGATCGAGAACTGATAGCATTTAATCCTCGAGATCCTCTAGCTTGTTAAATTATGAAAATCCTTATTATAGTTGTAGGTTGGAAGAATTGTAAAAAGGACACACCCTTTTCAATCATATTGAAGTTGACATGATGATATAGATTTTCTCAAGCATGTCCTTGTGTCACGATGGAAGAGATGCCAAACTCTTCTTGACCAATCAAATTGAAACTCTCATGACAATATTTGATTAGCTAGAACATGTCATTTCTGCTAGGATGAACCTATATAATTGGGACAACTTTTTTTTACCAAATTTTGGTTGCAATAATGATATTTGATTAAATGAAATATGTCACTTGTGCTGGGACAGAACAATTGTGATGAGGACAATTTGTTTTGATCGATTAGACTGAAGCTGACATGATGATATTTGATTGGTTTGAACATGCCGGTTCTTTCGAGTGGGAAGAATTGTGATTAGGGTGATCTTTTTCAACCAATCAAATTTTAGTTTACATTTTTTAATGTTTGAAACACGTCAATTGTACACGAGGCATGTTTTCATACGTGTTTGATTTGACGAGACATGTTGTATCACTTTCAACACGTGGCATGATCTTATTGACCGTTTCACTTGGCTAACACGTTTTTCAACACATCATACCAAATCGCGCATATAGTATTAATATATTTTAAATTTGATATAATCCAAATTAATTTTAAACCCTAAAAAGTAAAATAAATACAAGAACCTGAAAAGGCAGTATATATATACAACATATATGCATATACTGGAAAAGAAATATAGGGTTTCACTGACGGCAGAATGAAGTGCCCTATCATTGAAAACAACAACGATTACAAGAGCGGAGATGATGATATCGAGTTGCAAAAGTTTCTCTTTTACTCAGCTCAATTTTATTCCGGTAAGCACTTGAAATCAAGCTCTAATAACGGTGTTGGTAAAAATCCTATAGAAGTTGAGTATTCTGTTATTCTAGATTCACTTAACCTAAAGAATAGTATTACTGAAAAGGGAGAATCTTCATGTACTTTCTGTGAAATCTGTAAAAATGTGTTTTCGCTGCCAAACACAATGATGTGGGGCACCAGTTGCAATCATCGTTACTGTGAAGAATGCATACAGAATTATATAGGTAAAGAAATCAATAAGGATATCCGTGAGGTTGCTATAAAGTGTCCTGCTTCTGATTGCAAGGAAATTTTGGATATCGATTCAATAATGCCGATTGATTTTCTTATTCGAGTAAGAGATGTCAATGGACTAACGAATTTTCTACCTGCGCCACTAATTATTGATTGTCCTTTTATGGATTGTATGGGTAAACTGATTGATGATCAACAGGGATATCCAATTAGGGCATGTCCTGAATGTTGGAAACTTTTCTGTGTCAATTGTAAATCTTTACATTTTGGAATGACATGTGAGAATTATCAGTTTAGTAGGCAATTGAATTTGCTCTACTGGCAACAACAATATGGAGGATATCGTGATGAACTGGAGGAGGAGGAGGATAAAGAGGGAGGAGGAGGAGGAGGAGAAGAAGAAGAAGAAGAAGAAGAAGAAGAAGAAGAAGAAGAAGAAGAGGAAGAGGAAGAGGAAGAGGAAGAGGAAGAGGAAGAGGAAGAGGAAGAGGAAGAGGAAGAGGAAGAGGAAGAGGAAGAGGAAGAAACTCCATGATAAAAAACTTTGATGAATATGAAAAAAGGTCAAGTTTTGTTTCCTTGGAGATAAAAGAGCCATTTGAAGCCTTATTTACTTAATATGCAGAGTTTATTATTGATTGAAAACCAGTATGCAGGGTCTTTTATTTTATTTCAATTAGTTGTTGAGTTGGTGAAAAAACAATATGCAGGGTCTTTATGTTTGAATTAGTTGTTGAGTCTGTGTTGGATGGGCTTCTAGTTGTTGAGGCCTATTGTCCAATGTAAGTGTAGCTCAAAATGCGCAAAATCTTCTATTTTGCAGATAAATCGTTCTATTTTAGATAGAGTCCAGGTTTGTATGACCAACTATCAGGCCCATATTTCTTTTATTTGAATCACTTGTTCAAATTATTTTTTACTACATCTTATAAGAATATAGTATTCAAAAATAAAAATGATTTATTTTTCTAGCAAAAATTAGGAAGGAGGTTGTATGTGTTACCCCTAACATAGGATAAGAAGTTTCACATCGGCAGAAAACAAGATGGATGTTAAGTATATAAGTAAGCAGATCTTATACTTTAATAAATTGTTATAAAGTTGTATGAGTCTAGGCCTATATAGAACAATATCACTAGTGGATTAGATTGTTACATATGGTATTAGAGTCACTTCTGTGTCAGCTCTGTCGATTCGAGCTAAAGTTCAACTGAGTTTCCATAAATTCTGATAATGTGGAGCAAACATCTTTGCTATGTCTAGGAAAGTCTCATATGATGGGGCAATTCTTAGGCAAATTTTATATGGTTGGACAAACCTCAGTGAGTACATTGAATTCATAAGAGAGGGTGTTTGTGTGGATAAGAAGTCCACATCGGAAAAACACATGATAAGTAAGTAGAGTTTACACTTAGTGACGTGTTTTAAAGTCATGTGGGCTTAGGCTCAAAGCAGACAATATCATTAGCAGGTTAGGTCATTGTTAGATTGGAAAAAGGCAATATGCAATTGTATACATATCTTTTATATGATGGGGTTTATAAGTAAGCAGGCATGACACTCTAGTGATGTATTCTAGAGCCTTGCAAGTTTAGGTCTAGATCAAACAATATCACTAGCCATTTTTATGGTGGAAAAAAGGTGGTCCAGATAATAATTTAAGGGATAAAAGAATTATATTGGGGGATAAAAGAATTATATTGGGGGATTTAATTGAATCAATTTGGGGGCATGATTCAGTTGTTTGCTCATCCAGTTTTCATTTCATTTTCTCCTCTGTTAGTGAAAATTCAATTTGAAAGGAAAAAGTACATTATGACAGGTGAAGTTGGCAGGTGCTTATTTGCTAATTAATTTGCTTTTCTCTTCCACACCTTGTCTTTATATCTTATTTTCATGATTAATACCTGAACAACCAAATCAAAATCAATAACCGACCCATGTACACTCTTATCTACAACTATGCATGAGCTTTGTTTGTACACTTCAGTTGTTATATTCTATTTCTTACCTCAGTTTGTATTTGTGCTATCAGTACTTTTATATGTTCATAAATCTCCTTGAATATATCCCAATTCATGTGTGGTATATATGTGGTTCTTAGATTGTTTTTTGCCAATTCCTTTCTAAACAATTTTAGTGTATGTCTGCTTGCAAGTCAGTGTAGTGTCTGTGAAATTCCCATTTGAATTTTCTAGTGACTAATTATGTGCCATTTGAAGTCAAAGAGTAACTTAACTCTTCAATTGGTATACAATTTCATCATCTTTATCTTTGTAGAATTTAATTTTCTTCTATACCAACTACAATTATTTGGGTCTATGGTCCCAACTATGTGTTTTCCTTCATATATACTCAATTTATCAATTTCATTGAAAACACACATTTTCCTCAACCAATTGTCACACACTAAGTTCCCCACAATTGCGACATTTCACTTTCTACCACATTTAACTTTTAAATCACCAAATTCTTTAGCAATTAGATTTTCTTCCAAGAGACCAAACCACTTTCCTATGTTGGTCAGTGTTTCCCCATAAGCTAGAAGGTAAAGGGATTATCTGTTGCGTCACCAAATGTGTTGAGTTTCACTTTGGTGAGGATTATGCAAGAGTATATAGTTGTCTATTTTTTTCTGGTCATGATCAGAGTACACTTAATCCAATTCTTGTCTCACTCGATGTTAGACTCATATATTAGTTTATACACATTTTAATTGTCAGATCTACATATACTGAGACGTTAAATCTACATCAGTAGGTGACATGACAATTTATCTCATTATGTATATGATTTCGAAATCTTTGACTTTTAATCTAGTTTTTGAAGTCAAATTATACGTATGATATCTTTTTCTTATCAATGTCATTCACCATATATCCACTTTGTTTGAGCAAAAGATGCATAAAGATGAAAGAAGCTACTCCACAAAACTCAAAAGCTGAACCTCTACTTTATTGAGCGCTTTAATTTTGAATGAAGAGTTATCAATACTCATTACGACAGGCTAGAAGATAAAAACATTCAAAATGGTTAAGTTAGATCCTATTAAAACAAAATAAAGTTGTTCCCTTCTTTGCTTATTTGAAACCATTCTATTTATTAAGAATCCCCATAGTGATGTTGATGATGATGTTTTTTCTTAAACAATTGCATTCAAAACTCTATGAGGGCCCTCACTTGACTCTTTATTTGTTTTCATTTTAAAGAACCAATTTCATTAATGTCATGTTCCACAATTTAAGATATCATGTTTCGAACTACTCTTCTTTTCATCACCTTTAATATCTGAAGCCTACTTCAGTTAGATCTCACTATATTTAAAGGAGACGAGAGCCTTAACTTAATTGATAAAGTTGTCTCTGGGTTATCAAAAAGTCTCTTGTGATTCAACCTTTTCACACACCCTATATACAATATAAGCTTAATGCACCAGATTGTCCTTTTTACTCTCCGGTGAAACCAAAAAATTCAAAATTACAATCCTAACAATGTTCTTCTCTTGAAGCCCTTTAATTATTACTACATTTTTAATTTAAAAAATCCCTCTATTAATTTAGAAGATTTGTTTTTGCCAATATCATGCTTACTACTCCAAGAAGGTACATAATTACTAATTACACTTTTAAAGAAAAGATAAAAGGTAATTGGTTAAGTAGTCCCTATGATTAATGATATAAAACTGTTTTTCAATTGATGTGTCAAACTATATAGGGAAAAAGACAGTGGAACAAGATCTCTGTTAGTATCTATCTATTTCTTTTTCTTCTTATTTTTTTTAATTAATAAATGGGAATGAGACCATGTCTCATTGTCATAGTTTACACCTCCCGTGCTTTCTCTCACTTTGTGTTAAAATAAAAAATAAAATGACATTCCCTAGTCCATAGAATTGATATAATATTACATGCTAGTATACATATATATTAAAGTATTTACCTATTGAGTGAAAACTAAATTATTTACCTAATGAAATAAGAATTAATTTCCACTTAAAATATTTTTATTATTCTTTGTCCAAGTAAATTATACTCTTTCCGTTTCAATTTATTTGATCTATTTTCCTTTTGTCTATAAAAAATTATCCTTTTATTTATTTTTAATAATTTTTTAGTTTCAACTTTGCACCTGAAGTGTTCAAGATCATAAAAATATATTTGATCATCACATTTAAAAGTCTTATTTACTATTTTAAATTTTGTGCCAAACTAAAATAGGTCACTCAATATAAAACGAAGGGTGTAGGATCAAAGTAAGTTTTTGGAGAAAAAAAAGAAGAAGAAAGTGGTGTAACTTACAGATTGTGTCATAAAGGTCGGGGACACTTCCTGAGGAACAATTTCTTTCCAGAACTTTGGTTTAATTATGGCCTTACAAGCCAAAAAGGTGTACAAAATTACAAAAAAAAAAGAGTTCAGGGGAATAATAGGACCTTTTAGTTAAGGTGTGTCTTTGAGATTTCGATCATATTCTTAGAGAAAAGATTTAGGCTTGGAACTTTATAGCTTGAACATGAGAAACCCTTTTATGGAGTTCTTAGAGATAAAGTTTGGGAAAGAATCTTGATTCAAAACCCTAGGACTCCTGTAGATCATTGTAACACCCTAAACGTTCCTAACTCAGATTAGATCAGGAGAAGTTTAGAAAAAAAATCCAAGTCTACATAATTTTGGCTTTTAGAAGTAGAATTTATGGACTATAGATGAAATCACGGGTCGTAGATGAAGCTCATAGACCAACTTCAGAAACAGGGAAAATGGTATGTGATCTATGAGTTAGGTTTACAGTTCGTAAACAATTATGGGTCGTAGACTTGATCCACAGATCAAGTTCAGAAACTTTGATTTTAACCTAAATAAGATGAGTCATGTTTATGGATCATAAACCCTTAACGGGTTGTAAATGGACTCATAGTCGTCTTGAAACTCAGTTTTCTTCTAATTTATACGGATAGATTCTACAAATCGTAAAAGGGACTACTATTGTAGGAGGCCTTAGATGAGGTGCGGGTGATTCAGGGTAGGCTCAGTACAGCTCAGAGTAAGCACCAGAGTTATGTCGATCATAGGCGTCGACCATTGCGGTTTCCAGTTAGTGATTAGGTATTCCTCTGTGTGTCACCCATGAAGGATGTGATAAGATTTGGGAGGCGAGGAAAGCTTAACCCCAAGTATATTGGGCCTTTTGAGATCCTTTGGACAGTTGGTAAGGTTTCCTATGAGTTGGCCCTACCTCAAGAATTTACAACTATTCACCCTATTTTCTATGTTTTAATATTACGCTAGTATATTCCTAATAAGCCTCATGTGCTCTAGTATGATGCGGTTGAATTGGATGATCGATTGACCTTTGTGGAGGATCTAGTTGCTATTCTAGCAAGAGATGTGCGATAGTTGCGTTCCAGATCCATTCTTGCGGTGAAGGTATGTTGGAGGCATCGTCAAGTTGAGGGTGTTACTTGGGAGTCCAATCATGAGACGCGAGAGCAAATTCTTGGCTTTTTTGAGCCTTAGGGTACTTCTTGACTCTTAGTTTTGCGGACGGAAGGTGTTTAGTAGTGGATCTTGGAATGAACCTCCGGGTCATTTCTGTGCAAATTCCTTCTTTTTGTCGTTTAGAGCGTCCATGTAGTGATTCAAGTCATTTATGACTTGTTGGGACTAACAGCTTGGTCACCTGGTTGTTTATTTGGCTTTTATGCAAATTTCTGTGGTTTGGAGCTTTTAAAACATGAACAGTTGACATTGGTCAAAATTTAAAGACAGCCACTAAATGCAATTTTGGCGTTTCCATCAGCTCTTGAAGGGTCATTTTAGGCTAGTGGCATGATTGGTCCAGACTTCAAGGCTTTCGGTGCGAGTTTGTGTCATTAGGCGTTTTAACTTTTAAGTTTTGGCCTAAGTTTGACCTCGTTCAATATTCTTGGTAAACATGCTCAGATAAAAATTAAGTTAGCGCGGTTAGCACCAGAATATTGAGTTTGGTCAACAATGATCCTTTGTGTGGATCCCGAGGCTTCTGGATAATTCCAAGCCCCTCAATAGATTTTGACTAAAAATAGAGTTTGGGTGTGGGACCCACTTTTTTTAACAAACTTAAAGGGAAGTTTTAACTGCTCATTTGAGTCAGAAATATCAAATTTTATAGTGTAGCATATCTCATTTGCATGCACGGGGTTTCGAATAAATCCCAAGCACTACATCGGAGGATTTGGACTTGCCATAAATGAGCGGATGTGCATTAGTTGGTGCAACTGAAAAGGGTCTTTGTGTTCATAGGAAGTAAGTCCCATTCGCAGAGACCAATGGACCTGGTAGCCAAATTCGCAGGGCCTCTTCCGAATTCGCATTCGTAGAGACCAACTGAAAACAGTCTGTTCTTTTAAATAAAGACCAGACCTGATTAGCACTTAATCACAAACTTCCTTTTGCGATTTTGAAAACTCTAGTGATCCAATTTTGGTGATTCGAAGATTGGTGCATCGGGAATCCTCGGGGCAACATGGGTGATCACTCGGGGATTGTTTGGGAGGCTTTGTGTTGAGGTAAAATTCATTGTTTAGTGGTTGCAATTGTAACACCCCAAAAAATTTTAAATCAAGATTTGAACCCTTCTTCATTATGAACGGAATTTTTCCTACTGATTTAAATTTTCTTAGGTGTTAAGGTCACTAGATGTAACACTTCTAGTTCAAAAAAAGAACTAAAGAGAAGTTCGCTCAAGTCACCCATCATTTTCTTAAGTTTTGGGTCAACTTCAAACGACCATATATTTTAGCACACAAAGAGTTCGGTGGCCCATGACCTATCAAATTAAAGGTCTTTGAGCCCTCTTTCCAACGCCGCTAGTTTGTTAAATTTCGAGCTCTGAATAAAAAGTTATGACTGATTTACTAACGACGCTCTAACCTGGCAGCAGCTCCGCAATTGCTCTGCGTTACGGAGCCAATACGGACCTCACTGTCTGCTAGAAAATTATCTCGACTTCCAACTCATTTTATTTATTTATTTAAGGGTATTTTAGTCCTTAAAACCCTTAGGAAGTCATCTAAATTACCATAAATGTGTAGAACATTCAGTTTTCATAATCAAACCTTCTCATTCACTCCTATACATATATTTTTTAGGTAAGTACTTTTTACTTGCCGTGAGACTTTATAAAAATAAAAAAAATATTTCTATTATAATTGGTAGGGGTGTACATGGCTGGGTTGGTTCGGATTTTTAAAATATCAAACCAAACCATTTGTGTCGGATTTTTAAATTTATATACCAAACCAAACCAATAAAACTCGGGTTTTTCGAGTTTTCCATTTTTCGGATTTCTTTAAAATATATGTACATATCTAACACAAAAAGAGAAAAATATATTATAATTAAAAAAAAAGTATTAGGAGCGGTGGATTAAATGGGTTAGGGCAGGATTTTTTTTTTTTAAAAGAAATAAAAATAATAACAAATATTTTTTGGGAAGGAGTGGGTGGCTTGGGGAGGGGGTGAAGTATGAATTTTTTAAAAATAGTTTATAAAAAAAATTTAAAAAAATAAAAGAACGGGGGATTGTCGGATGGGAGTAGGTGGTGGAGTGGGATAAGAAAAATATTTTAAATTTTATTTTTAAAAAATAATTATTTTTTTGAGATAGTAATACTTTAATCTTTAACTTTTAACTAATATTAAAATTTTATTTAATTTTTGTCACAGTTTTATATTTTTATCGATGTGGAATGCCATGTGGCAAGGTTTCATTAAATAAAAGAGAAAGTGTATTACACACCCCACTGAGGTGTGTTTCAAACTAATACTAAATGATATTTTAGGTATGAAACTCACACTCCGTCGTTCAACTAGCATTTCAACCGGTGAAACACCTATCTAACATTGTTCAACGCCAGTGAAACGCATGTTAAAAACAGAAAACCACTTAATTTTTCTCTTAACCGGCTCTAGACCGGTGTTTCACTGGTTTAGAATTGTTCATAGCCAACGAAACGCATGTTCAAAGTAGAATGTCTGACAATACTAAAATGATCATAACTTTTTCCTCCAAATTTCGATTGATGCAAAACTTGATGGCGTCAAAAAGAAGACTCATAGAACTTTAATTTGATAGGTTATGGACCATCTAAATCTTTGTATGAACTAATGAGAAAAGCTTAGCTGGTAGGAAGGATTTGAACTCGACTTAGTGCTAGAGGTCCATTATGACCCTAAACCACTTTTGATACACTTCTCACACCTAGGAATGGGCCTTAACACATGTACAAGTATGGCATCACCTAGTTCAAGTTTATATACGTATGACGAATGATTCAAATTCTAAGAGTAGAGTTGCGAGGTGTTTCATAAACCCCCACCACCTCACCATTTTGAACAATGTTTGGTCTAAGGTTACTAGGTTTGGAAGAACCTGTACCTTAATCTCTAGCTCTGCCCAGTTTTCAATGATTTGGATTTTTGGGGGACTAGTACATACTTTAGTGACTTTATTGTTAAAAATAATAATTTTGTGATCATAATGTTTCAAATATTAAATTTAGTAGTGACCATCGGTGAGATTAACCCTAAAACTTTGTGATGATGATAAATAGGAAGTAACACAAGATACAATTTTAAGAAAACAAAAACAAAAAAGTCTAACTTACATAAATCCCATAGTGTAACCCTAAATTACATTCTATCCCTACTCTTTTCTATTTTACAAAAATTCCTTAAAATATCAGTCATCCGGATACATAAGTTCATCTGGGTACATTAATTGTGATACATTATAAAACTTGTATGTTGCACTTAATATGGAATATTAACATAAAATTAATTTTCTTTCCCACAAATCACATTGATTGATATCAATCCATTCCAATCTGTAACAACTTCACAAAATTCAAAATTCAGATTTTCATCTTCTCCATTAATTTGAAATCGTAAAAGCTCCACAAGAGGAATTGCCCTTCTTTGTGTTGTTGCTCAACAACCTGTAAATGTTAGCATCAATGGAACGATTGTTGATTTTCAATTGTATAGTGGGGGTACTCTTATCTGTTATTCCTTTTTTACACATATTTTTGCCCTTTCTTATTTCAAGAATCCCAAAAATGACGTGCACTTTGTCTTTTTGTATTATGAAAATATGCAGGGAATCTATGATGGAAGTTGCTCTAGTAGTCCAGATAACTTGAGCCATGGAGTACTAATAGTAGGATATAGTTCCGAAAGAGATGATAACTACTGGATAATCAAGAACTCATGGGGTTAATCATGAGGAGTGCAGGGATATGGATATATAAGAAGAAACAGTGATTTGTCATATGGTGTTTGTGCCATTATTTCATTGGCTTCTTATCCGACGAAGAAATTATCTTTTGTATTAACTCCTTATCCATCTCCGGCCGTTCAATCACCTCCTCCACCATTCCCTCTGCCCTCTCAGCCATTGGTATATAGTTTTTTTTAAAAAATGTATCATTATTATAGTATTATTTTATCATTTTGATGTGAATATGTAAGTCATGCATTAGTGGTAAACGATCCGCGTGTATTGTAATTTTGTATCTATAGATTATGATGTGGTCATTATTTTGTATCTGAATGTGATTTGTATAAAAATGTATCTTCATAATATATGTATATGATACATGTAATAAATGGATTAACAATTGAAATGAATTAGATACGCTTGTATCAGGTTATTATTGTGTATATTATACATATAAATAGTGTAACAATTAATATGGATACTACATTAATATATATCAATATTGATTTTTTGTGAATGGTTGTATCATTGATAATTCTAATGTACCCAATAACATCATGTTATAAGATGGTTACAAATTTTGCCGACATGTGTTGGTGTGTTGTTAGATATGTGTTGCATTGAAAATTGAAAAAAATGTATTTCATATAATATATCATTGAATTTTTTAATGTTTGCAGATTATTTCATGTCGTCTGAGTTTTTATGTATCAAGATTATTATTGGATAATATGTACATATACAGCGCATTGTTGGATAAGACTGAACAAATATTAAAGAGTGCAGATACATAACACATAAGTGATTTGTTACGGTCTATATAGCTTTTTAAATTTGAATGAGATTGACGATTCATTGAAAAACTTGATACATGCAAATGATACATTAGGTAGTGTTTATGTATCAAGTACATTTATATTGAACATGATAAAACTAATCGAAGATTCAACAACACTAGGGTTATGTATCAACACCTTAAATATGAATATGATACATTGTATAAAACAAGGATGAACGGAAAATCAGATACATTAGAGAAGTAAAGATTGCTTGTAAAGTGCTCTATATCCTTTTAAAATTAAAAAATATTGATGATACATTATAAAACTTGATATATTGTAAATGATACATTAAGCATTACTTATGTATCAAGTATATAAGTATTGCACATGAAACGCACTAGTCGAATATTCAACAATATTAGAATTATGTATCAATGTAATAAATTTATACCTGATGCATTACAGAAAACATAAATTTATTGTAGCATTAATGTATCCGAAATTTCATAATACTAACAAAGGTTAATTTAAGAAAAAAAATAAACAAGATACATTGAGAATCGATAACTTTGATAAAGATAGGCGTGAAGATGCATCCTTCTTCAATCTTGCCTTCTCCAACAAAGTCAACATCTATCTTTTCAACAAAGGCTACCAAGTTCCCCAGATCCTTATTGTCCCTGTGTATTTTGATCCCTTCTGGTTTTCATTTTCATCAGGCTAGACCATGTCATCAACTACAATATTACGATATTGGGTCAACATGTCAAGTATGGTAAGCATATTCTGCACACACTTTTTTCATATGTTTACCAACATGTGCCCACTGAGACTTGAATTAACATTAGTAAATTGATGATGAAAAAAAAAGAAAAAAAAAAGGATGAATGGCGAAAATCAAGGAAGACAAAAATTACCTATTCAAGAAGTTGAAATTGATTTGAGTGGAGAGAGAGCGATTTTGAATTTCAAATTGTTAGGAAGGAATTAATTGATAAGATTGTGGGAGTGAAGTTAAGGAGGAGAAACATTAGTTTTGGGAGTATGAAGTTATGTATCAGGAGGTTAGGATTTGGGAGTAAAATTCGAGATTTTGGTAATATTTTGAAATGGTAGAAAATAATAGAAATTATGGTAAATAAAGGTGTGTAGATAGGTAATTTTTCCAACAAAAAAAGGTGTGTCTCTATGATAGTTTTGATTACTTGGAAAATATAGATGTGTAACACAAGGATAAAAATTAGGCCCAATTCATCGGTGACCCCCTAAAGTTGACACAAACTTTTACTTAGACACATTAACTAAACTTTGTTCAATTTAGACACCTCATGTCATGTCTTGTTGTGTCATTTTGACATTTTTTCCACAATCAACTGTAATGACCTGGACCCGAAAGGTCATTTTTGATAATTTTGAATAGTCATTTAATAATAGTTAATTAATTTGCAGGTAATTTATTTATTATTAATAATAATGGGTCAAGTCTGCAATATTAAAATAAGTTACTAGGGTTTATTACTTTTAGTACATATTATTTTATTTAGTAAAAAGAGAATAAGAAAGGAGTCTGGCAATAATTAACCTACGGCTTCAACATGGAGGCAGTTTGGTGCCGCAAGAAAATTGTTTCGTGCTTGAGGTAAACCTCAAGTTTAACTTTTATTATTTGTAGTAATTCTAGGATAGATAGTATACATTAGTATAATTATATATCCTGAGAGAAAGTCTAGATTTTAGTTATTGTTGTTGGAAATTTCGGCCAGAAATAATGGCAAGTATATTATATTTAAGAATTATGTAATAGTGATATCATTTAATGAAGCTCATGATCTAATGATGGGTTAAAGACTAGATTTTTGATAAATTTTTGAATAATATAGGCAAGTTTGTGCATATTGACTCATTACTGTTATTATTTTATTATTATTATAATTGAATGTGAAATGAGTTGAAAGTTTGATCGTTGTAAATTAACTTCTGCCACCTTATGTACGTATGTTTGGAATTGGAAAGGAATACATCAGTGGCCAATCATTATGTAATGATGGCCACATGATTGTTAATTAATTATGTTAATCAACTGATGGTTTTGGTTTTGAATTTTATGTCGTATGTTGTAGTTAAGTTCAGTGGTTATGACATTAATTTTTGGTTTCACAATTTTCTTATAGTTATCAAATTATGATTCAAATTTGATATATTGAGATATGTAACTAAATATCGGGTGTATTATATTATATATATGAAAACTATTAGAGTTGTAGTGTTTGGAGAAGTTATGACTTAACCCTAGACTTTATTATAGATTGAGTGAGTTTTTGGGTCAAGGCTAGACACATATGGGTGTTGTTAGTTTTGAAATTTTATTGTGAATATTTGTTTGAATAGATTGCATTCATTTGGAAGCCAAACGAAAGGGGAAGACTCAACTCCCGGAGTGAATTATTGATTAATTGAGGCAAGTGGATTTCTAAGCCCTTGTTAAGTGTATGGAATTCGTGTATATCCTTATAATATGTGTTTGGGGATAATGAGACTTGGTGATGGGTTGACTTGTCCACATTGATTAATTCTAATGATGAAAAAGGGGTAATAAAAGGCAATGTGATTAATTGTTTATGTGTGATTGTGTTCTTTATTGAACCCATATCCTTGTGATAGCTGAGGTGATTACATATCATATTGATATTTGATTGAGATCATCATCCCCTTTATTTGAAATTATATCGTGCACATGCATTAACATGAGATTAAGTATAAGTTGGGCGCGTGGAAATCGTCCATGCTGGGGATGGTGAGATGTTAAAATTATAATTTGGGCACGTGGAGATCGTCCGTGCGGAATTTGTTTGATTTATGATAGTGCGTTGAGATCATCCGCACAGACACGTGGAGATCGTCCGTGTCGGTATATGGACCTCGCGAGTCCCCCATGGGTCATGAACTCTCGATGTATTTCCGAGGAGTATCATGTATATAAGGTTGAGAGAGTACTTGGTATTTTGAGGCATATCATTTCATGGTGTCATATTGCATTGCATCCCATGACATCCTTCATTCTTGATGATTATGTGTTTTATTTGTGGTTGAAACGTACTTGATATTTGATTACCTCTATTTGAGTACTTGATCTTGTGTGTTGCTGATATTTGTGAGTGCCTTTTTGTGGAAGTTGTGATTGATGAATATTGAGTTTGTTGTTGAGGATATGTAATTTGTTAAAGTGATTGTTGTTGAGCTGGGTGCTATGTAACTGTGAACTGTTAGGTTGGGTTGGTTTTATGCAGGTTGTCGTTGTGGAGGTTCGATTGGTGTGTAAGGAGTACTCGTATTCTATCCCCTTAGCTTGTGTTTAGAAGTTTACTTGCTGAGTACCGTGTGGTTTGGTACTCACCCCTTGCTACTACATTTTTTTTGTAGGTTACTAGCGCGGACTTTTGTGATATTTTCTCTTCTCCTTTTTTGAGGCTTCTTCTGGAGGTTTGTGAGGTAGCTTCTGTTCATTTCAGCGGACCTTCTTTCTCCTTAATTATGATCTTGTTCTATTCTAGAAACAATATCATTGAACTTGTATTTTCCTTCAGTTTTGTTATAACACATTAGAGGCTTGTCCACGTGACAACCAGATTTTTGGGGTATTGTCGAGTTGATTATAAAAATTTCCACATTTTATTGTAAGGGTTGAGTTTTAGGCTGACTTGTTTTGGTGGGATAAGATGAGTGTCATCACGTCCATTTTTGGGTCGTGACATCAACAAAAATATTAATGGGAGTGTGACACACTTGCTGCTGATGTGTCAAAGTGAAGAATTAAATGAAACATGTGGCAAATATAACATAATTTTTTTTCTTTTCTTAATATAACATAAATAATTATTTAAAAATTTATTTTGAGTAAATACTTATTTATAAAGTTAATTACTTGAAAATATAAAATTTACATTTCAATAAATTAAAAAATAAGATAAAAAAAGTTATAGCACCTCGATGAGGAGCTTTCTCGATGAGCTAATGACGAAGAGATATCGGCTTCGTTTTGCTTACCGCCATAAGTTTTACCTTTTAAGCTTTGGCCTAAGTTTGACCTCGTTCAATATTCTTGGTAAACATGCTCAGATAAAAATTAAGTTAGCGCGGTTAGCACCACAAAATTGAGTTTGGTCAACAATGATCCTTTGTGTGGATCCCGAGGCTTCTGGATAATTCTGAGCCCCTCAGTAGATTTTGACTAAAAATAGAGTTTGGGTGTGGGACCCACTTTTTTTAACAAAGTTAAAGGGAAGTTTTAACTGCTCCTTTGAGTCCGAAATATCAAATTTTATAGGGTAGCATATCTCGTTTGCATGTACGGAGTTTCGAATAAATCCCAAGCACTGCCTCGGAGGATTTGGACTTGCCATAAACGAGTGGATGTGCATCAGTTCGGTGCAATTGAAAATGGTCTTTTGTTCAGGGGAAGTAAGTCACATTCACAGAGACCAATGGACCTGGTAGCCGAATTCGCAGGGCCTCTTCCGCGTTCGCGATGGGTTGGGGCCCTAACCCTCTGTGATCACGAGGCCCCTTCCATGTTTGCGGACCCCCGGTCGCATTTACCTTCATGTTCATGGGCTCCTCGCCGCATTCAAAAAGGTTATTCTTGCTGAGCTTTTGCATTCACGGGCCGTGTTGGCGAGTTAAACAATCTGTTCTTTTAAATAAAGACCAGACCTGATTAACACATAATCACAAACTTCTTTTTGCGATTTTGAAAACTCTAGTGATCCAATTGTGGTGATTCAAAGATTGATGCATCAGGAATTCTCGGGGCAACATGGGTGATCACTCGGGGAGTGTTTGGGAGGCTTTGGTTGAGGTAAAATTTAGTGTCTAGTGGTTGCAATTGTAACACCCCAAAAATTTCTATATCAAGATTTGAACCCTTCTTCATTATGAACGATATTTTTCCTAGTGTTTTTAAATTTTCTTAGGTGTTAAGGTCACTAGATGTAACACCTCTAGTTCAAAAAAAGAACTAAAGAGAAGTTCGCTCAAGTCACCCATCATTTTCTTAAGTTTTGGGTCAACTTCAAACGACCATATTTTTTAGCACATAAAGAGTTAGGTGGCCCATGACCTATCAAATTAAAGGCCTTTGAGTCCTCTTTCCAACGCCGCCAATTTGCTAAATTTTGAGCTCTGAGTAAAAATTTATGACTGATTTACTAACGACGCTCTAAGTTGGCAGCAGCTTCACGATGGCTCCGCGTTACGGAGCCAATACGAACCTCACTGTCTGCTAGAAAATTATCCCAACTTCCAACTCATTTTATTTATTTATTTAAGGGTATTTTAGTCCTAAAAACCCTTAGGAAGTCATCTAAATTACCCTGAATGTGTAGAAACATCAGTTTTCATAATCAAACCCTCTCATTCACTCCAATACATATATTTTTTAGGAAAGTACTTTTTACTTGCCGCAAGACTTTATTAAAAAAAAATCTATTATATTTGGTACGCAAGTAGAAAAAAATTCTTAAAAATATATGTACAAATCTAACACAAAATGAGAAAAATATATTATAAAAAAATAAAGTATTAGGAGCGGTGGATTAAAAGGGTTAGGGTTGGATTTTATTTTTTATAAAAAATAAAAATAATAAAAATATTTTTGGGAAGGAGTGGGTGGTTTGGGGAGGGGGTGAAGTGTGAATTTTTTTTAAATATTTTATACAAGAAATTTTAAAAAAGGGAAAAGGGTCTGAAAAATACTCTAACTTTGGTCGAAATTGTTGTTACGATACCAAACTTTATGGAGGACCTTTTACCTCCCTGCACTATATAATAGTGTATTTTAAAGGTATATATGTGCCTACGTGGACACATTACTATTTATAATGATGCAATATTTTGATGTCCAAGTGGGCACATATATACCTTTAAAATACACTATTAAATAGTCTAGAGGGGTAAAAGGTCTTTTCCAAAGTTCGGTATCGTAACCACAATTTCGGTCAAAGTTCAGATATATTTCAGACCTTTTTCCCTTTAAAAAAGGGAAAATGCATAAGTACGCCCCCAACATATGCCCGAAATCCCAGAGACACACTTATACTATACTAAGGTCCTATTACCACCTCGAACTTATTTTATAAATAATTTTCTAACCCTTTTTCGGCCTACGTGACACTATCAACCAGATAGCTTGAAATAATTATTAACACGCGTTGGGCAGAGAAGATAGTGTCACGTAGGCTGAAAAGGGGTAGAAAATTACTTATAAAATAATTCGAGGGGGGGGGGGGGTAATAGGACCTTAGTATATAAGTGTGTCTCTGAGATTTCGGGCATAGGTTGGGGGTACTTATGCATTTTTCCCTTTAAAAAATAAAAGGACGGGGGGGATTGTCGAAGGGGAGTAGGTGGTGGAGTGCGATAGGAAAAAAAAATTGAGATAGTAATACTTTAATCTTTAACTTTTAACTAATATTAAAAGTTTATTTAATTTTTGTCACAATTTTATATTTTTATCGATGTGGAATGTCATGTGGCAAGGTTTTATCAAATAAAAGAGAGAGTGTATTACACACCCCACTGAGGTGTGTTTGTCAAACTAATAAATGATATTGTAAGTATGAAACTCACATTCCGTCGTTCAACCAGCATTTCAACCGGTGAAACGCCTATCTAACATTGTTCAACGCCAGTGAAACGCATGTTAAAAACCAAAAACCTCTTATTTTTTCTTTCAACTGGCTCTAGACCGGTGTTTCACTGGTTCAGAGTTGTTCATTGCCAATGAAACGCATGTTCAAAGTAGAATGTCTGACAATACTAAAATGATCATAATTTTTTCCTCCGAATTTCGATTGATGCAAACTTGATGGCGTCAAAAAGAAGACTCATGGAACTTTAATTTGTTAGGTTATGGACCATCTAAATCTTTGTATGAACTAATGCAAAAAGCTTAGCTGCTAGGAAAGCTTTGAACTCGACTTAGTGCTAAAGGTCCATTATGATCCTAAACCACTTTTGATACACTTCTCACACCTAGGAATGGGCCTTAACACATATGTACAAGTATGACATCACCTAGTTCAAGTTTATATACGTATGACGAATGATTCAAATTCTAAGAGCAGAGTTGAGAGGTGTTTCATAAACCCCCACCACCTCACCAATTTGAACAATGTTTGGTCTAAGGTTACTAGGTTTGGAAGAACCTGTACCTTGATCTCTAGCTCTGCCCAGTTTTCAGTGATTTGGATTTTTAGGGGACTAGTACATAGTTTAGTGACTTTATTGTTACAAAAAAAAAATATTTTGTAACAGTAAAGTTTCAAAGATTAAATTTAGTAGTGACCATCGGTGAGATTAACCCTGAAACTTTGTGATGATGATAAATAGGAAGTAACACAAGATACAATTTTATTTTTTAAAAAAACAAAAAAAAAAAAGTGTGTCTCTATGGTAGTTTTGATTACTTGGAAAAATATAGATGTGTAACACATGGATAAAAATTAGGCCAAATTCATTGGTGGCCTCCTAAAGTTGACACCAACTTTCATGTAGACATCTTAACTAAATTTTGTTCAATTTAGACACCTCATGTCATGTCTTATTGTGTCATTTTGACATTTTTTCCACAATCAACAAAAATATTAAAGAGAGTGTGACACACTTATTGCTGCTGATGTGTCAAAGTGAAGAATTAAATGAAGACATGTGGCAACTATAACATAATATCTTTTCTTTTCTTAATATAACATAAATAATTATTTAAAAAAATATTTTGAGCAAGTACTTATTTATACAGTTAATTACTTGAAAAAATAAAAGTTACATTTCAATAAATTAAAAAATACGATAAAAAAAGTTGCAGCACCTCGATGAGGAGCTTTCTCGATGAGCTAATGACGAAGAGATACCGGCTTCGTTTTCCTGTCTGTGGCGGAAGCAGCAGCCATTCTTGAATCTGACAATTTCATCACCTGCAGTGCCCTTGATGAATCCTCTTTCTCGCCTTTTGTTCTCTCCTCTTCCACTCCAAAAACACATTGTTATGAAAATAACTTAAATGCCTCTTATATTTCAAAAATTAGATAACAAATTGTTGAAGCTACCCATGGTTGAATAACATTTGTTTGTTATTGCCTTCATTTTACTATTGTTATCATTGCTAAAACTTAAAAATAAAGTGAATAAATTAATTTGTTTCATCAAGAAATGACAAGAATTGAGAACTTTGATATATGGTGGTGGGCTGGTGGCATTGTGTTGGCAGGATGGTGGTGGATGGTGAAGGAAGTGTTTGGAAGGAGATAGAAGGAAGAAGACGAAATTAAAAAAATGAGTGTAACACACAATCTGTCATGTCAGCAAAAAATGTCCAACTTATTAAAGAACGACATAGCTTCTTCAACAAGTCCATATTTAAAATAACCATTGAGCAAAGTGCAGAGAGTGTATAAATCAGGTACATGCCCCGTTGATAGCATCTCAGCAAAGAATGTTTTTGCAGAGTCAATTTTTCCAGCTTCAAACAGACCTTGCAAGAGGATATTGTAGGTAAAAATATCAGGTTTTGATCCCTTTTGAGAAATTTCATGAAACAATTGCATGGCCTCGGCCAATTGTTTTACTTTACAGTATCCATTTATCAGTACACTATAGCAAATAATGTCAGGTTCAATTTTCTTATCTATCATGAAATCAAAAACTCCCCTCGCTCTATCCAGTTCACCACGCAAACAATAGCCGTCCATTATCGCAGTGTATATAATTATATTAGGTTCTACACCTTTTCAGACCATTTGTCTCATTACTTCCTCAGCGTCTTCTACTTTCCCTTCTTTACATAGTCCATCTGTTAGTATAGTGAAGGTGCGCACATTTGGATAAATATTAAGGTTCACCATCTGAGAGAACAAAATCCTAACCTTTTCCCACTGACCAAGCTTACACAAACCATCAATCAATGAACTATACGTGACTATGTCTGGAGGAATGCCTTTCTGCTTCATTTCGTTCAGAAGACTTATAACACCATCTAAGTTTCTATCTTTGCAAAGCGCATCAACAACAATGGTGTAGATGAATATGTCAGGCTTAGTGTTCCCTTGTTCCATTAACCGGAGCAAACTTAAAGTCTTCTCTGTATGACCCCTTTTACGAAGCCCATTCATGACGGTTGCATACATGACTTCATCAGGTTCACAAATCTTTTCTTGCACCAATTTTTTGAACAATTCAACTGCATCTTTGACCTTATTTTCAGTGAAAAATCCCCTAATTAAGGCAGTAAAGGTGACAACATCAAATGAAATACCATTTTTTAAGTAAATGGTTAACACCGAAAACCCACAATCAGTATGATGCATCAGGGAATAACTGTTAATCACACTATTCAAGATGACTCCATTAATTGGGATACCCAATTTCTGCATATCACGAAAAAGAGAAAGGACAACAGAATAATGCTTCATAATTATGATAGTCTTAAACAATTTAGAAAAATCGACAAGAGAAGGAAGAGGCTTCATTGTAACCATTTGCTTAAAGAGAATCATAGCATCATCTAAACACTCAAAATTGCTATTTGCCCTAAATTTACTCAGTACCGAAATGGATTTATTACTATAAACTCTGACTATAATTGGCGAAAAACAAGAATCTGAAGTAGGAAATAAAGAGATGAAAGGAATACCATTGCCATTTCGGAGAGAAATTCCCTTCATCTTTAATGGATCAGTGAGCGTTTCTTCTTCTTTACTGTGATTTCGGTATGCCCTAATTTTGCCGCTAACTTTTTTGTGATATTCTATCTGTAAAGCTATACGAGATTAGTAGGGGTAAGTTAAGATATTATTTTATCAAATTTTGATTTGATTGTTTGATATTCAATTTTGGAAAAGTGTGCATTGGATATCAAAGAGGTAACATGGGGAAAGTGGCAGAAACGAAGGAAGAGGCGGATTTCTGATTTAGGAAACCTACCTAGTTTTTCAACTGAACTTAGTTGGGTTTGGACTTTAGAAAAGGAGGATTAGAGTTTATATGGGTGGGTTGGGCTGAAATTAAAGCATTAAAATGTGCTGAAATAGAAATTGAGTTGAGCCATGATCTGCCCAAATTTGCTTTGGGTTAAAATAAGTTAGGCTCAAATACGCTAAAAATTGAATTGTAGTATGTGATCTTTTCAATTTGACCCACTTAATTTCATGAATTTTAACATATTGTTATTTATCTTTTATAACCATAACTGAATTTCAATTCAAGAAAAAAAAAAAAAAAAACAAGTTCTTGATTTTGAGGTGGAAAGTCAATAAACATTATATCAACCAAATAGAACATTACCTTTATTTCATTCCATAAATGATGCAACGAATTCCACCGGAGATTAAAATGAACAAGCCTTGCGGAATTAAAATTTTCTGGCAATAACTTCCAAGGATATTCATGTCAGATAAACCAACACAAGTCGTTGGACAGGTACTCAATGGAGCCATCATGGCAATTGGAGTTAGACGACGAGGAGGAGGTTATTCCACAAATTCGTTCCCATCACATATGCATAATATCCTATGCTTTTTCATATTTTTCATTGCCTCTTTGCTAAAGCATAGTTTTTTAATATAACTACACCATATTGCTTCCACTGACATGGTTCCCTGCTAAGAACCACAAATTATAACTTCACATGTCGTGTAAAATTTGCTTTCTTACTCCTCTCATGCAATTTTTGAGAAAACACTTTTTTTTAAATAAGGCATTTGACAAATCAATAAAATTGTATTTTTCTTGCCCTCCTTACCTGTATTTTTTCCATTCGAGAATTTTTATCAACAAAAGGTTCCTCAGAGTAAATAGTTGGGTAATATAAGCTTAAAAAATTACTATTTGAGTTATTTGTTCAAGTTAATCCAAAGAATATAATGAAAGTTACATTTAACATATTAAGCGGCTACTAGACTAATTCATGACTTGATAACGTAAAATAAATGAATTTCGATATACGAAAACTCAAAATTGAATATTATATTGCAGTATTCAGCCTACTTACAGTATTGCTGACCACATCTTCAAAATCTTCAATGTTCCGTAGTCTGCTAGGTTTTCCGGAATCTTTTTGCATTTTCGCCACATATCTACCCATGTCTTGAACTAAGTCATGCATTTGAATTGTATCATATTTAGAGATGAACACAAGATATTTTTCAATTAGACCATGCAATCTGATGCAAGCGCCTAAATCATAGCTCTCGAGAATTTTTATGGTCTTATCTTTCCCCCTTCCTCTAAAGAAGCATGCGATATCTAGAAATATGGTTTTCTCTTTATCCGGCAACCCTTCAAAACTTATTTTGAGGTTTTTAACAATGTCTGGACTAGATTCTCTCTTTATCATATCTGCAACAACTCTCCACATAGTTGCATCTTCATTATGTAACAAAATACCCCACAATCTCAACGCTAACGGAAGGCCTTTAGCATGACTTACTACCTCCAATACCAGCTTCTTAATATGCTCATCTGGAGCTTTATCCTTGAAAGCATATTGACTGAACAACCGAATAGCATCACGTTCAAGTAGTGTAGTCACTTCATACACTACGTTATTCTTCCTTATAATTTGTTTGTTTCTAGTTGTTGCAATAATTCTACTGCCACTGTCAAACAAACGAAGATCCCCTGCTAAATACTCCCAATGATCATGATGATTAATGTCATCAAGCACAACTAAAACCTTCATAAAACGAAGTCTATGAGCTATCATAACCTTGTCGTCCTTCTTATTATTCACATATTTTTTGTCTTTCCTTAACAGCTCAGAGAGAAGGGTATTTTGCAGAGAATGGATTTCATTTGTGTTAGTTTCTTTTACATCTGAAAGGAAACTTGAACCCTGAAATTGAGGTGAGAGACTATCAAAAACAGCTCTTGCTATAGTCGTTTTACCGACTCCCCCCATTCCCCAGATCCGCACAATCCGAACATCATTAGTTTCCATCTCTAGAAGGGATGTTACTTTCTCCAAATGAGTATCTATTCCCACAATATCGTGCAAATAAGATGAAGAAGTCTTGCATAATTTTGAGTGATGCAAATACAACTGAGTTACTGTTAAACGTTATAAGGGAGAATCCTTCTATCCTTGACATTATACATGAGTTTCGATCTGAACATAAGAAGTGAATATTTCTTTCTCTTGCTTTATTTCGCTTTACTTTCACAATGAGAAGTGGCATCCATGCAATTACGAAAGATAGAATAATGGCAATTAGAACATCACTTGAGCTTTCCAGGCATGCTTACGACTTACAGAGGAGGTACATCACTTTTGATATTGCAATTCTTTTTCCACTTTTGAGTGATAATATGAGTTCCCTTATGTGTGCACGTTATAAGTCTCTAGGAATACCATTTTATGTGCTATATAGTTGTCTTCATGTACTATGATTTTCCGTCTTTTTGTGAATCAATAACAACTGCACGTAACTTGAAATATTTTGGGAACCATTTTTTTTTGTAGGAAACTAGTTGTAAAGGAATTGAATAAATGCATCAGTGTACATTAGTGAAGTTAGTTACAAGCTGTTGCATTATATATTGCAATGTTAGCAGTGTGAGTAGAATAGTTTGTTAGAAAAGTCAGTTAGGTAGTAGCTATTCAGATCAGTTACAATAGGATTGTATATATATATCCCTGTATTGCATTTTGTGAAAAATCAATACACATAATTCTTTTCATTCCTCTCAATGTTGCTCTCATCCATGGATCCTGCATTGATCCATAATTATCAAACTTAACATGATATCAGAGCTTTCGAGCTTCAATTGAGAGTCAATGCAGTAAGAATTTTGTAGCCTTAAGTTCAGATTTGAGCTTCTTTTATTCATTTTCTTCAGTTGTGCACTCGATTTCTCTGTTGTTCACTCGATTTCTTCCTTCTTTGTGATTTCAATAGGAGATTCTGGTACTGGAAATCAACTGGGTACTGCCATGGCTGCTACCACAATTGATCATCTTCATTCTCTCTATTTGTATCCATCTGATGCACCTGGATCACTCAATGTGGATATAATGCTTACATGAACTGATAATTACACTTTGTGGAGCAAAGCTATGCAGTTGTCTATGCTTGGGAAAACAAGGTGGAATTCATTAATGGTACAGTAAATCGAGATCAATTCACAAGTGATTTGGCTCGTTTATGGGATCGTTGTAACGCAATTGTAGTATCATGGATTCTGTGCAATGTTAGCAAGGATCTACACAGTGGAGTGCTTTTTTGCTCAGATGCACATCTAATTTGGGAGGATTTGAAAGAAAGGTTTCACAAGGTAAACAATTCACTTATTATTCAGCTACACAAAGAGATCTTCACACTTGTTCAAGGAGTCTTTTCTATTTCAATATATTACTCTAGGCTTAAGGATCTATGGGATGAATATGATTCTATCATGCCTCCTTCTTCTTGCACGTGTTCTAAATCTAGGGATTTCTTTGAGCACTTACAATTTCAGAGAATGTTACAATTCCTCATGGGACTAAATGATAACTATAGCCAAGCTAGGAGCCAAATTTTATTGATGTCTCAGCTGCCTACTGTTAATCAGGCATATGCCATGATTAATCAAGATAAATGCCAGAGAATGGTTGCTAATTCGAGCAGGATATCACCTGAGAATTTAGCACCAACAACATTATTCACAAATAGATTCGAATCAGTCACTCAAAAGCAACAAAAGAAGCCTTAAAATCCTCATGCCTTATGTGAATTTTATAATGTGAAAGGACATCTGAAAATTGACTGTCTCAAGTTGTTGAAATGTGATTTTTGTCATAAGACTGGTCATCTTAAAACTAACTGCTATAAGCTCATTGGATATCCAATTCACTACAAGGGCATGAGAGATCATGTTGTAGATGGTAATTCGATCTATGATGCAGGGGTTTTACAGCAGCAGCAGCACAATGTTATAACTGGTAATTCGATCTATGATGCAGGGGTTTTACAGTAGCAGCAACACAATGTTGTAGCTGTTAATTCAATCTATGATGCAGGGGTTTTACAACAGCAACATCAGTACATGGCATCTCCTTCCCAACAATATCAGTTCATCAGTCTATGCCTTATTTTTCTTCTTCTTCAGCTATGCCTATGTTTACTCCAGGACAACATCAACAGTTGCTTAGAATGCTGGATCAAGCTAAACTTGCTGATAAACCTGGAACTGCTAATATGGCAGGTATCTCACCTATTCATAAGGCTGATTTATTGACCTGGATTGTTGACACTGGGGCTTCTCACCATATGCTTGGTGATTCTTCTTATTTACACCATAAAGGATTAATATATGGTGCAGGTCATGTTCAGCTACCCACTGGTGATTCTGCTAAAGTATCACACTTTGGGGACTGTCATATAGGTGGAGGTGATATTCTTAGACAAGTCTTATGTGTACCTGCTTTTCAGTTCAATCTCATGTCAGTTTCTCAAGTAACAAAAGATTTGAATTGCAGTGTTACTTTTTTCCCAAAATATTATGATTTTCAGGACCTCTTGTCTGGGAAGGTGAGAGTGACTGGTAGAGAAGAGCATGGACTATATACAGTATGCAAACAGATAGGGGAGGCAAATCAGTCACCACCACAGAGATGCTTAGCAATAACACAAGGCATTGATGCAAATGTTTCGCACAAAAGATTTTGTGATGTACCTATGAGTGTGATCAGAAAAATTCCTATGTTTCATAGTTCTGGTAGTACCAAACTTGTTTTACCTAGTTGTGAAGTTTGTCCTCTTGCAAGGCAAACTAGATTGTCATTTCCACAAAGTACTAGTCAATCTACATGTATTTTCCAATTGTTGCATATGGATGTTTGGGGGCCTTATAGAGTAGAAACTTTTAATGGAATGAGATATTTTCTGACTATTGTGGATGACTATTCAAGATGGACATGGACATTTTTGATGAGATTGAAGTCTGATGTTATTAACTTGTTAAAACATTTCTTTGCTGAAATAGAGACACAGTTTAACATCAAGATAAAGAGGGTGAGATATGATAATGGTTCTGAATTCTTTAACACCAACTGCAATGATTTTTTTCAGCTTTATGGTGGCATACATGAGAGCTCTTGTCCTTACACACAGGGGCGGAGGGAGGATTTTCATCAAGGGGGTTCAAAAAAAAATAAATTATCACGTAAATAATAGAGCACATACATATATCTAAAAACTTAAATAGATCATTACAATTGTACTCTACGAGGTTTCATAACTTGAAATGTCTTAATAATAGCATCATTAGGAATACTATCAAATACATCTTTTTCTACAAAAGGCACCAAACAACCACTAAAAAAGTCATCACTCATTTGACTTCGCAAGTCATTCTTGATAAACTTCATTGCCGAGAAAGCTCTTTCAACGG